>JACGDI010005416.1:583949-619270 GCA_014898725.1 Jacaranda copaia | reverse complement strand
TCTATTATGAGTTTGAACACATTAAAGATTTAAATTTATATGATGTTTAAACTTAACCGAAACCTTAATACAAAATAAGGTTTTAAGTAGACTTTTAGCCAGACTAAAATTTTAAAATTTATTCAAAAGATTAGATAAACCTTAAAACAAAATCTATAATAAATAATAAATTAGGCTCAAGCTCGTAATTTACATAACAAATATGATTTATTTAAATCAAAACATACCGTGTTAACCCGAACCCAAATCACACGACAAATATTTCCAAGAAATGAGACTATACTATGAGAATCGTACGATGTGGGCCAAAGCACATCAATTACGCATGATGTCCCTATTTGAACCAACCTCCCCCAGACAATGACTCGTGAAGAAAAAAATTTGAAGTCGAATTCTTTGAAATTTATCATTCACACTAGTAAACATGGTACATCACACATCACTGAAAACAACTCGATTAGGACTTTGAAAATAAAAATAAAAGGAGGAAAAAATTAAATTTTAAATTAAGACAAGTAACTTTTATTGATTAAGAATGAATGAATTTTGGTTCTAACTCACCCCAAAATTAGCTCTAAAGATAAAGATTATTCAAAATTATATATAAATATCACAGTTTATTTATTTCATCAACGTGGAATACTAACACACTCTGGACACACTCGATAATGAATACGTAGAGCGTGGAATAATATAAAATTGGCGGACCAACGACACTGGGTTAACTCAACATTAAGAATATGTGGCTCTAATACCATACTGAATAATAGACCTTAGACTTTAGGCCTAACTCACCCCAAAAGCTATCTCTAGAGATGAGAACTGCCTAAAGTTATATAAAGATACTACAATTTATTTATTTTACCGATGTGGGATACTAACAGTGTAGGTATAATTAGAAAATCATTTTAATGATACATAAATTCATCTCAATGTATGGAATACACAACTCATAACTCTGCGAGTTATTATTCAATTAGCAAGTTGACAACTTATAAATTACCTTAAAACTCTCTAATTGTTTTAATATGAAATAAATTTTGGAATTGTCAATGTTTTCTCGAAAAAGGATTTGAGAAAAAGATGCGTGATTGTCGGTACTGCAAGTGACATTGTTTAATGATGTCTAAGTTTGACATCAAACATGAAAAGACTGAACTATGCAAAGTATTGTTCTGCCGACACAAATCATTATGAATTTTATCATTATAAAAATGGAGTCTTGATGAGTAAAAGAGGGAGAATAATTTATAAAATATTTAAAAAACTTTCGAGTTCTTCAATGTGTGATAAGACATTATATAATCATTCTTACATTATAATTATAAAAAGGTATAATTAATTAAAGTATGAAAAGGTATATCTTAAAATGCAAAAAAGGGTATTTTAAAAAGGTTTGTTTTATAAAATTTTAAAATTTCCATGTAAACCTATAAAAATACGCATGCATTTATTTAATTTTGTACTATATTATATTTTTAATAGACTTTTGTAGCACACCAATATCTTTGACATGATTAATGATGCGACCCAATTTGTCTAAATGGATTTGACAATTCAATAATGACTAAAAAAAATAATATATTTTACGTGTTTGATTAAAATTTTACTTGTAAAAATGACGAAGAATGAAAAACCAAATTGTATTATGGCATGTTAATTATAATATTAATTTATCTTAATCCTATGGTATTTTGTGATACTTGAGGTTCATACTATAGGGGAGAATGGATTTGATATATAACAAATGGTATTATTGCACGTAGTTATCTAACTAAAGTTGTAATAATTAAGTGGTGCACCCTTTGTTTAAAATGAGCCGAGTACAAGTAAAAGTTGCTTTCAAAACCAAGGGATTTGATGTTAAAAGTTTGGGACCCCCTAATTAAAAAGAAAATAATTTTTGCCTGAATCGAAATTAATTTAATTATCTGAAGAGCGAATTATATTTATTATTTTATTAATGTACAGTTCAATAAAAACAAAATTAATTAATAGATATACAATAACACTTGTTACGTAATTATTTAATTTTGATCAAATATAATATCACTAAAAGATTTTCAATGTGCATTAATTGTCGCTTAGAAAAATTTACGTGACATTTTTATTTTTGTGGATATTAATTTAACCAATTATTATGATAATTAAATGATCTTAAAAGTTTGTACGTCCTAACAAACTTGAACCACAACAATCTTTTCATCTTTTAGAAAAGTCATAACATTAATTTCTAGCACATAATAATTAATATGCATAAATAGCAATATTTTACAACCTATTTTTGATTTATGTTCGTGCAATGATAGAGCTAAAAAAGTTGCAATACTAATTTAGACATGCAATCATTATTATACACGAAAATATCTTTTGCCACTTATTTCGTCGTCATGTCAATATACAATAAAACCAGAATTTTTAATTTTAAGAGTAAACTAAATATTTTTGTTTTAACTTATATATAAGAGCAAATTAATGATTTAAAAAAAATAAATTTTATTTAACCACATATAAAAGTTCAACATGTGTTGTATTACGATTAAAAAAGAAATCAAATAATTCTGCATTTGACTTGAGATTGTCTGTTAAATGTTCTTTTATACTCGATTCATCCTTGCAGCAAGCAAGTTCGAATAGATATTTTTGTTTGATAAGGTGTGAACTATAATGCATGGACACATCATAAAATCACTATATGCAGTATCAAACACGTGTTGGATAACAACACAGCCTCGACACTTGTCGGATACGGTAAAAAAGTGTTTGAAAATTAAAATAAAAAAAGATAAAATCCGACACAGTGTCACACATGGCTAAAGGATGTATTTGACACGGCGAGGCTTTTTTTATTCGACTTTTACAAAATTTAAGGGTTAATAAATACTATAAAAACTTTTTAAATGGCAAATGAAGTTAGTAAACAACCTCACTATAATCATAATATCCTAATAATAATTAGAAACACTACGAAAAAAAATTATAAAAAATAGTACGTGATAATTGAAAACTTAGCACTAATTATATATATAAGAGTAACAAAATTTTTTTATTCTGTCACCGATAATAATTTTTACATATTTGATAGTAGCAAAAATTGTATTTAAGTTATCACCATTGATAAATGATGGCAAATCTTTAATGATAAGTATAAATCTTTTCAAATGTTATTAGTTATGATTTCTACATCATCACATATTTTTTTATGACTAATATTGCATTTTTTTGTATTGAAAATTTCCATTATATAATTTACATGCAGTTTAATACTTATTCATATTTAAGGAATTTGTTATTTATTTACATTTAAAAAATATTTATGTAATGTTCAGTATTGATTTTTTTCACTTTACTTTAATATATATAGTATATTACATACATTGATATGATTAATAAATATTGTTACCTAAAATTTTGTTGATGTCATGTTGTTACCTAAAATTTTAAAATTTAATGTTCGTTGTATCCGTATCGTGTCGTATCCGTATCCGTGCATCATAGGATGTGAAATTCAACTCAAGCTCGGTTCAATTAAAATTCATTCAAGCTTAACCCAACCAACAGTCAAATTGAATTCAAATAATAATTTTTAAAATTTTTTCGATTTGACTCAACTTAATTGATTAATATATTGATTTAAGAATTGATTGCTCGATCCAACTCCGATCTATACATTCATGCCAAGATGTCCTTATTACCATGACATCATAACAAAATAAATAAATAAATATCTACCACATCTCATTTAAAATGATAGTACAGTTGGTTGGGCATTTTTTGGTTATATAACAATAGTATAATGGTGTGATACATTAGTTGACTTGAATTACCGAAAGTACCCATGGAGAGCAATAATAGTCCTAATAAACCCTTTCCATGGGCTATCCCACAAATCTCGGTCTTAGAAACATTATCTTAGCAAATATATAATGAGTCTATGTACAGCGCTCCTAAAGTCCGACACTCTCAAAAGCCGCTCGTTATTTTCACACAGTCCACTTCTTTTTCCCGGTCTTTTTCTGCTCTGCAACGATAAAAGGTGACCACCACCTTTTTTTTTATTCATTTTAGAAAGAAATATAGCTTTTTATTTTTAGTAGAGTGAAATAATCTGTTTAATCGAGGAATTACGGTGATTTTTGTGGTTGTTAATGATAGTCTGAAGCTTGGTGATGGAGAATAATAGTCTTGTTGGGTCAGAGATTCATGGCTTCCGCACTATGGAAGGTACAACTCGTATATGCGTATCATTTGTGGGCTTGTACTTTGTGTGCTGTCTTGAGAGTATTTTCTTGGTTTCTGATATTCTGGGGGTAGCTGAGCAACTGCTGATTTGGGGGTTCTCTGGATTTTGTACTTTTTATTGATAGCTGGTACTTTGGAATTTAAAGTTCTATTTATTATTTGTAATGAATGCTTTAATTTTCTGGATTGGTGGTGAAGAACTACAAAATTAAGCTTTAATATGAATTTAGTTGTTGGTGGAAACTGAATTCATTTTGTATGTACTTGTGTGTATGCAGATAGTTGAATTGGGACCTGAAGAAATTAAGCTGTTAGACAAAGTTGTGCTTTAATTGTCTAGTCAGCAGTTAAGTACAAGAAATTTAAGCAGTAATAAATAGTTAACAGAAATTGAAACCGTTTGTGCTTGAAAAACAGACTATTGCAGAATGAGACAAGGGGTGAAATAAGTGATGCAGAACTAAACTATGTGTTTTTGTTCTCATTTTCCTTTTCGTTTTTTCTGTTTCTTGTGTGTGTGTGTGTGCCCTATTTTGTTTTCTTGGGGGTGGTGGGGAGAGGGATTGATTGCTTTTTTGTTTGACTATGATGAATTGGGTACAAGAAACGGAAAATGGTTAATTAAGCACGATTAGCATGAACGGTCCTCCATACTTATAGTGCTGTTGTAGAAATGGAATGATGGTTGTTGTTTGTGTTGATAGAGAGATTAGTGGGATTTGGATTATAGGGATGTAAACGAGCTAAGCCCGAATCTAGCAGGTTCAAACTCGGTCATTGAATAGACGAAGGCTCGGGCGAGCCTTATTGACCTCGACTTGATAAGGCTCGTTATAGGAAAATAGAATAGCTCGTTTCATATGAGCTCAAGCTTGTATGAGTTTAGATTAGCTCGAGCTCATTTAGGCTCTAGATAAAATATATAATTATGAACTTTTCAAATAATTTTGTTATTTTCCCAAAAATAAAAAACAAATTATTATTATTATTATTATTATTATTATTATTATTATATTTACTTATGTTTATGGACTGTAACACACACACACACTCTCTCTCTCTCTCTATATATATATAAAATAAAAAATTTGTTTAAGCTCACAAGCTTTTCAAACCAAATATTATTGAGCTCAGCTTGACTCCGATTCGAAAAGATTGAGCCAAATGCGAGCTTTTATTGAACTGAACTCGAACGTTTCGCAAATCGTCTCATCTCATTTACACTTCTAATTTGGAATGGTGGTGGGTATGTTATTAGAATGGTGGAACAGCCTTGAAATCCTATTGTTGCAGGTGAATGGTGAGGTTGAGGTGTGCAAATGGAGATAAAAACTGATTGGGGAGAAAATTACAATGATCATTTTAGTTCTAAATTTTTCTTGAGCAATTTAGACAGCATATTGTGCAGAATATCCCATACCATAATGCAACATTGTGAAGTAATGTACAATGGCCTCAAAGATAGTCTGTGAATAATATTATGAATCATGTTTTGAAGTCCAACAACAAACAGATGATATGCGTGAATCTCAACTTGCTTGATTGTTTACTTAAGCATTTATATTTGAATTATATTGATATCAATTATATTCCTATTCACATGTTGAGTGACATTTGTAAGAGGTTCATGGCCCGATAAATTGAAATTATGTTGTCTACACCAGTGGTTGTGTTATCATTGTGCTTGTAACAGGCATAATAGTTAGTAGACTGTGTTCACACTTGTGTGCATTTTTAATACCTTTTGTTAAATGTTGGATCTTTTTTACCTGAACAGATTTAGATGTTGGTAATATGATGGAGGAAGCCAAGACAAGATGGCTCAGACCTAATGAGATTCATGCTGTACTCAGTAACCACAACCATTTCACTGTTCATGTCAAGCCCAAGAATTTGCCAAAAAGTAATCCATTTGTATGTTTGTATGCATATTTGTTTTTTCTAGTTGGAAAAAGATGAATTTTGAAAAACTAGTGCCCGTTTGGTTTCCTTTTTCAAAATTACTTTTCACATTTTCTATTATTCCAAAAACGAAATACATCACTTTATACATATATTTGCTTGACATTATTTTCGTTTTCATTTTCAAAACACTTTCTCCAATAACCTATATATCTTTTCCTCTACTCCATTATTTCAATTTTCCAACAGTCCATCCAAATACAAACTCATTTTCAATTCATTTCCACTAATTGCTTTCCAACATTTTGAAAATGATGGAAATGAAGATAAAACCAAACGGGTTTTTAATGTTCCATTTATGGAGCTAATATAAATTTATTATGTTAGATGAAGTGGGTTATGAAAGATGTTAAGGCTTGACTTGGATTAGTATTATCTTTGTTGTACCAAAACAGGTGGCACAGTTGTGTTGTTTGACCGTAAGATGCTCCGGAATTTTCGAAAAGATGGCTATAACTGGAAGAAGAAAAAAGATGGCAAAACTGTCAAAGAAGCTCATGAACACTTAAAAGTATGGTTGTCTTATGCATTCATGTTATGTACCGCATCAACCAATTCATGTATATTGTGAATAAGAATATTCTTATTTCCGCATATTGATATGGTGATCATTTCTCAATTGTACGTCTTATTCATGTTGTGCAGTAATTATAACTGGCCTATGCATTTTCTTTACTTTTCAGTTTCTCGTGCCATTGACTTTTTTGCCTCTTTTCTCACTAATGTATTTGCTTAGAGTCTAAAAAGAAACACAGCCTCTTTTCTAAATGAATAGGATTGGCGAGCACTTCAATTTGACAATTTTTCTTCACCTATTAGATTCTATATTGACATGTAAGCACTGTTCTATTTGCAACACAGGTTGGCAATGTGGAAAGAATTCATGTGTATTATGCACATGGAGAGGGCAAGCCAACATTTGTTCGCCGATGTTACTGGCTACTTGACAAGTATGAAATCGCAAAATGTGTACAAGTCTGAATATCTACATTGCCGTTATGTTTGTTTATCTCTCTTAACATTGAAGTTTACTTGGTTAATTAATATGCCAAGTGAGAAATATGGATTTGTTGAATGTAAGTTTCATTAATACCTACTCTGTTGCAGGTCTTTAGAACATATTGTCCTTGCGCATTATCGTGAAACTCAAGAGGTTTGTCTCTTACTGACGGAATAGCTCTTGTTATTCATGTTATTTACAGAATACTAATGTCTAAAATTCCGAACTTCTAATATTGAATAATGCTTTTTTAAAGGGAATGCATTTCCATATTATACAACGAATTTTTCTAAGTAGCACAGACTAGTTTGCTGGTACTTTTAGTAGTTCTAGCATTGTCTGTACTTTTTATTTTTTTTTCCCTTTCCCATAGATACAGCCACAGGAAAATGTAAGGTGAGGAGCTTCATTGAAATGACATTTGCTGGTTTAATTCATATTTGAATTAACAACTCTTACTTGCACAATATTTGCAGGGTTCCCCAGCCACACCTGGAAATTCTAGTTCTAGTTCAGCTGTCTCTGACCTCTCCGTCCCTCTGCCTTTGTTGGAAGAATCCAATTCCACACCCGATCAGGTGTATTACGGTGGGAATCAATCACTTTTAGGTGAGCTTAAATTTTGTTCAGAGATTTTTTGTTTTTAACACCCACAATTAGTCGATGTTTTTCTCTTGAAGAGGAAATTAGTTCTTTAAGTTGGCCAAAAGGTTTTATTCAAGTACTTCTAAGAAATATTTTAGCAAAGTATGGCTGTCTCCAATAACATATGAAGTGAGTAGTAACTTTCTTGTTCAGAAAGAAATACATGCATATCTATACATGTACAAACTTAAATATTGAAGCCAAGATATTGTGTTTGACATGAGTTTCCAGCTGGTATACGGCTAGTATTTAAATCATCTTTTCTGTGTGATTTTCCAGCTCGTCAAGCCAGCATAACCATAAAAAATCACGAGCAGAGACTTCATGACATAAATACACTTGAATGGGATGAGCTTTTGGTGCCAGATGATTCCAACAAGCTGATTACTCCGCAGAAAGGTGCGAGCTTAAAATTTTCACTTGTTTATAGTAGTACCACAAATTTCTTAAGAAATTGCCAATCATTTTTACTTTGACGCATGCATTTTTTGGCTGCAGGCTTTGAGCCGACAAATCAATATTTGGTTAACAATTACAAAATTATTGTAAGTGCACTGCATCCCCTCCCAAATTGTGGCTTGCAAACAATTAAGTTGTGAATGTAATAATGTGATCTAGCTATCCATTTCTCAAATTATTCATTTGTATCTTTTCAACAGAAATTATGTCCCTGATATGTGTCTGTTCAATTTCAGATGAACCACTTATCACTGCTTTCAGTTGATTAAAGTTAAAAATTCTCTAATTACAGGATGACGCCCTACCAACTAACAAAGTATCCCCAGAAAGTTCAGTCAACAGTTTTCCTGGACATGGTGCTGGGAGTGATTCTATTGACTATAATATTTCGAAAAACATAACTTACCAGACAGCTGCACATGAGACAATTACAAATTCAGAGACCTTGGTTTCTGGCCCGGGGCTGTTAGGTGGGGGCAATTCCCTGGGTAATCCAGGCAAAAACAGTTTGCAAGCACAGGACAGTTTTGAAAGGTGGATGACATATATCATTGATGATTCTCCAGGATCATTAAATGACCAGGCTCCGGAATCTTCAGTTTCAACCAGGCATCAGTCTTTCACATCTGCAACAACGGATAATCATCTCTCATCTGCACTGGACCAGATATTTAACATAACTGATGTCTCACCTTCGTGGGCTCTTTCAACTGAAGAAACAAAGGTCCTTTTTCCTGCTAGTGTTTCAGTTTATTATTTGGTGTTGTCTTCTGCTGCAAATGCACTTCTTTTATGATGTACTATGAAAATATGAAGCTGCTTTACATGATAGCTTTTGAGAATAAAGTTGGGCAAGTTGCCAATAGATTACTTGTATGGCAAGGACGTTAGCTGTTCCTTAGAGTAAAGATTATGACACTAAGGGGAAGTGAGTAATGAATAAAAATGAATTGAGGAATGGATTAAACAAGTAATATACATTTTTATTTGCAGCGTGAAAATCTTCCCCAATTGGAAATTCATATATTTTCATCTGCTTAAATGCATGCCATCACTTCCTCTTCTGCATAAGGGAAAAGGAAAAGCTGACTTCTTTCATATTTTTGTTGCTTATAATTAACAGATCTTAGTCGTTGGGATTTTCAATGGAGGACAGCTACCCCGGAGAGACTCCAGTTTACATCTTGTCTGCGGAGATTCTGTTTATCCTGTAGAAATTGTGCAAGCTGGAGTATTTCGTTGTGTACTTTCACCCCAAACCTCTGGCCTGGTGAATCTCTATCTGAGTTTTGACGGCCATAAACCTATCAGCCAAGTTTTGACTTATGAGTTCTGTGCTCCTGTAGTACCCGATCGGACAGTATCTTCGGATGATAAATCTAGCTGGGAAGAATTTCAACTTCAGATGAGGCTTGCTCATTTGTTGTTTTCATCCCCCAAGAACCTGACTATATTCTCGACTAAAGTATCCCAAAGCAACTTAAAGGAAGCCAAAGCTTTTGCTCAAAAAACATCACATATCTCCAATGGTTGGTTTTACTTGACCAAAAGGATTAAAGATGCAAAAATGCCCTTCCTCCTGGCAAAAGATAGCTTGTTTGAGTTGACTTTACAGAATAGACTTCAAGAATGGTTGCTAGAGAAAGTAGTATCAGGATCCAAAATTTCTGAACGCGACAAACAAGGTCAAGGTGTAATCCATTTATGTGCCATCTTGGGTTATACTTGGGCTGTTCTCCCGTTTTCATGCTCCAGCTTATCAATGGATTATCGAGACAAATCCGGGTGGACAGCTCTACATTGGGCTGCATATTATGGAAGGTACAATCATAATACATGCGACAACTTTGGAATTATCAAAGGTGTCAGCTTGTTTTTTAACAATTTTAATCACTTTGGCATTTGATTTGTCAATTTTCTTTTTTTTTCTTTATTATTATTATTATTATTATTATTATTATTTATTTATTTATTTATTTTCAGGGAGAAAATGGTGGCTGCTCTTTTATCTGCTGGGGCAAAGCCAAATTTAGTCACAGATCCAACTTCAGAAAACCCTGGTGGATGCACTCCTGCTGATCTTGCTTCTAAAAATGGTTTTGATGGTTTGGCTGCTTATCTTGCTGAAAAGTCCTTGATTGCGCAATTTAACGATATGACATTGGCTGGAAATGTTAGTGGGTCCCTCCAGACTACCTCTAATGATATCATGAATCCCGGAAATTTCAGCGAGGAGGAGTTATATCTGAAGGATACACTAGCAGCTTACAGAACGGCTGCTGATGCAGCTGCACGTATTCATGCTGCATTTAGGGAGCAATCACTCAAAGCACGTCAGAAAACAGTTGAGGCATCTAATCCAGAGATGGAAGCACGCAACATCATTGCGGCAATGAAGATCCAGCATGCTTTCCGCAACTATGAAACACGGAAAAAGATGGCGGCTGCTTCTAGAATCCAGTACAGATTCCGTACTTGGAAGATAAGGAAGGATTTCCTTAACATGCGACGTCATGCCATCAAAATTCAAGTAAGTCAGAAAATATTCCTTATTTTTTATTCCAATTGGATGTAGATATTAATTGATTCTTTTATCACAGTGTCATATTTTACACCATTGAATGGACCGTTCGGAAATAATTTTATGACAAAATTATCAGTGATTCAAATCTTGTATTTCTAGTTCAACGTATGAGTAGTTCTTTGATTTGGATCTAGGGGGTGATGAATTCTTGCCTTGCAATAAATGGAAGAAAATGAATTGATACTGGTGCAATCTGATCACCATTATCAGAGATCAACCCTAAGCCTGGTGGATAATTCCTAATTGTTCCTGTTCCATCATGGAATATTCTGACCGAATGACTATGATATTACGTTGCTTAATTGATATAAACTCCATAAATTGTGACCAATAGTTGTTGGTATCATAAGATAAACTACATATTCTCCTTACTTAATGCAGGCGGTTTTCCGGGGCTCGCAAGCCCGGCGGCAGTACTGCAAGATTGTTTGGTCAGTTGGGGTTCTTGAAAAAGCCGTTCTACGGTGGCGTATGAACAGAAAAGGCTTCCGTGGGCTTCAGGTTCAGTCCGAAGCAACTCCCAAAGATCCGAATCAAGAAGGTGACGTTGAAGAGGACTTCTTCAAAGCCAGCAGGAAACAAGCCGAGGAGCGGGTTGAGATGTCTGTTGTAAGGGTCCAGGCAATGTTTAGATCAAGACGAGCACAGGAAGAGTACAGAAGGATGAAATTAGAACACAATAAAGCAACGGTAAACAATTGCTTTTCTTTTATTCTCCTTAGTCAACAACATCTTTGTCTTCTTTTCATCGATCTTCGATGTTTTGCAGCTGGAATATGAAGGACTTCTTCATCCTGATGTCGATATGAGATAAGAAAGGATCAGCCCGCCGCCCTTGCCTTAAAGATGTGTGTAAAGGCACAGTGGAAGTATTAGGGATCAAGGATTCTAGTGCAGGCTTATGTTGCTAAATAATGCAGGGACATTTGTAAATTTTGCAGTTGTAAAATGATGTTAGAATTTAGCTTGTGTCTTGTCTTTGAATGACTATTATGATATTCCATAGATATTGATGTTAAATATATGTTACTCTAACGATCCCATTTCACGTGAACAATGAAAATCAAGAAAATTAGTGCTTTATGGCTTGGGCAGACATGTATCCCTTGAAATATCCATTTTGAGCAAGTTGTTTATAACTCAATTTTAATTTGAGTTTGAAGGATTTGGAAGCAATTTTTGTATTTAACAGGTAGCTACGTGGAATATTTTTACCCTATG
Organism: Jacaranda copaia; assembly: GCA_014898725.1. Classification (NCBI taxonomy): domain Eukaryota; kingdom Viridiplantae; phylum Streptophyta; class Magnoliopsida; order Lamiales; family Bignoniaceae; genus Jacaranda; species Jacaranda copaia. Next base: position 607,157 of record JACGDI010005416.1, on the reverse strand, counting down.
TTTCATTTAGTATTTTATTTTTTCTATATTGCTTTATTAATATGTACCAAATATATGTAATTCAAGTTCAAATGTTTAATTTTAAAAAGAATATTCTAAACTCTCAATATTTATAACATAAAATAGAAGATAAAACATATATTATAATAGGAGATCTGAACTACTTCAAACCGAGCCAAAGAAAAAAGTGACATGAAATTTCAACCTATCATTCACTATAGAAACATGTAATACAATCTTTCTCTTGACTTCCCATTCTGCTATTTATTTCACACAGACAAATCCTATACAACACAATACCTTAAATTACCAGCAGCTATTGCATGGAAACTACCACCTCAAGTAAAATAGTCTTCTGTACGACCCTACTTGATATACTGAGACAGCCATCTAAAGCCCTCACCATACCCCATTTTTCGGACAATGCTGCACATGAAAACCTCAAGTGGTCGAATGTCGGTGCCATCAAGGTTGACACTGCCCTTACCGGTGGTAAGACCGGTTAGACCCACGTAATAACAAAGCTCTTCCTCTGAAGCAGCATAGGGTAGATCGATCTTGTTCCCAAGAATGAGAAACGGGACGTGAGCTAACGACTCGTCCCAAAGTAGAGCATCCAGTTCCTTCTTTGATTCAGCAAATCTTTCTTTGTCATAGGCATCAACTAGATACACCACTGCATCAACCTAAATACATAGACATAGACTGTTCTGTAAGGAATAGAGTATTGTTCTTGAAGTCAAGATGCAATCGACAAAGGCTGTGTTTGATATAATATATTATGAAAGATTAGCCTTATTAATCTTGTGCAATTGGGTGTTTGATATACAATATTAGGTTGACGGGTCGAGTGAATATTGATTTTGAGCTCACACTGAGTTCATGCTGTTAACTATATTAATGACAATTTGAATCTCTACAAATACACACCAAAATGTCGGAATTATCCCTCAATTTCAAAATATAAATCTAAAGAGCTGAGGACAATCATGCAGTTCGAAAAAAATATCTTTTTTTTTGGTGTAATGAATAGGAATATCAACCTGAGCATAATAATCTTTCCAAACTCTTCTGGCAATCTGATGACCTCCCAAATCAAAAGCTCTGAATTTAACTCTCCCAATACTCAGTTCCTCTGATGTTGGATACTGAGTTGGTTGATGCTGCACAAGCCTCTGCATCCAAAATCACTCCATCACAAACCATATTACCCAAAAATCAGTAAGAGTATAAAAAAGGAACTTTTTCTAGCCAAGAAGAGCCTCTTCGTGTCCGAGAAAAAGAAGCTTGAAAGTTGTAGTAAATTCTTGAAACTTTCAAGTTTCACAAGAAAAAACAACCAACCCTTTTGTCTTCCATCAAAACCCACCAAGAATAACATTTCCAGAAGCTAATCGCTGCACATATGCTTAAAAAGAAAAGAAAAGAAAAGAAACATGTATAAATACACGAAAGATTAAACATTAAAGACATCAAAGAACCTCGTCTTTTAACATATAAAGCAAGGTGGTCTTTCCTGCATTATCAAGACCCAGAAACAAAATCTTGGCCTCTTTCTGGTACAGTCCCAAGGATGCTAATATTCCATAAAACCAATCCAAAAGAAACATTCTTTCTCCCTGAATTCACCACTAGAAGATCACTCAAGAAAAACCCACTTGAAAAATCAACACTTTTTGCTCAAACAGTGGGTGGAACACAAAATCTTAAAGTGGAAGAAGCAAACAAATAGACAAAAAAAAAAAAATGGACTGGGATGACAGGGAGAACAGAAAGCGTTCTTGTTTCAGGTTATGCTGATGGAGAACAAGGTGACTACCGGGCGAACCAGTGATGAAATGGGGCAGCGTGATGACATGGAGGGATGAGCTAACTGGAAATAGCCGGTTGATTGATGTTCATAGTACGTGGAGGGCTGTAATTTGGTTAGGGCTGTCATGATCAGATCGTAGGGTCACACGATTGAGTTGGCGTTTCAAGGTTTCCATTCGTAGTTAAAATACAAAAGTTGATAATGCTTCTCGATTCTTCGAGTATGATGTGTTCTCACTCTTGCAAATTTTAATTTGCTTAGGAGCATAAGGTACTTTTTTCTTCCTTTTCTCTTTTCCAAAAAATAATGTTCATGGAATATTTAGTTTTTTTTTTGTGATTTTATTACATATTTTGAAAAATAAATTATTAAAAAATAAAAATTATAATTTGACATATTTTTTTATATTTTGAGGGAGATATTTTTTTTTACTGTAGCAGTTAAATCAATATTTTTTTTATTGAATTTTTAGAGTAAAAATGAAATTGAGTGATTTTTTTATTGTTAAAATAATAATAAAAAATATAATATATATAATATGTATGTGTATATTAAAAAATAAATTTTTATAAAAAAAATAACCAAACATTCCCTTAGTTTTTGGTATGGCGTAATTTAAAGGTGGTATTGGTGGGCTGTTTTATCTGAGTGCATTATTGCTAAGAAGCAGATTAATTTGTTCAGTTAGATTTTACTATGGATTGAGCTGATTGATATAATCCCAACAGTTTTGATGTACTCGAGGTTTTTAGTTAAGAACAGCTTGAATTAGAATTCGCTTGGTAGCTTTTTTATTTTATTTTTATAAATAAAACATTACAAATAATACATTTTTTATTATTTTAATAAATTAATATTATTGTATTATTAAATCAAATAAATTAAAATATAAACTATAAATATTGCACATAAAGTGTGCAACACACCTATTTTTAGTCGAATACAAAACCTCTTAAATAATAAGAGAAAACTGATTTATGTACAACGCACCTATTTCTAGTCGAACATAAGATCTCTTGCATAATAAGAGAAAACTGATGCCATTTGAATTATAAGTCACTGAACTGATTTGGTAAATTTAATATTAGTATGTTTGGGATATGAATTGAAGCAGACGAAATACGACTAGAGATCGTGGAATTTCTAAAATTTTAATTCCAAAATTAAATATAATTGAGTTTGAATGAGATTCGAGAATTTGTATTCTAGAAAAGTATTGATCCTTCAAGCATTAGAGAAGTAAATTAAGCATTATAATCAACAGTAGGCTAAAATCTAGGGCTCCTGATCATGTTTGTTTGTGCAGACAATAATGATGTGAAAGAGTTCTTCTTGGGATAAAATTAGAAAACATTTAAATGTCATTTCATATGATTTTTATTGCAAAAAAACTCACAATAAGAAATTTATAATGACATAATAATAAAGAACAAAAGAATCTATTTGGTTAAATTGGACTGAAAAAGCATATGAAACTATTGAGAATGTATAGTGTACAAGAGATTATAGAGATTACAATATTATTTAACTCGATTATTTTCTGCATGCATGCGACTCCCTATGCTCTACTCGATTTTTAGATGTGAATTGGAGCATTCTCCCAAATATTTTTGAAAGAATGGATTTTGAGAAGTATGGTTACATAATCTAATAGTTGTTTGTTTGTATTTTGGAAGGTACATAGAGAATAAATTGGGAGAAAATTGTTTGTTTATATTTTTGGAAGATACAAGATGTCACATTAATTATTTTTTTGTTGGATTTTTTTGGGTGAAATAAATATTTTAAAATTTTGAGAATAAATATATATTTGTAATGATTAGACAATGTATGGAATTTTGGGGAATGGTGTGGAATTGTGAATGATATGAATTTTTGGGAGAATAAATTTTGTATTTTGAAAGTGGGATTAGGGAATATATAGTATTTGTTTGTTTAAGTTTTAAAAATTAAAAAATGGATTGAGAATTGACAAACAAAGCAAGCCAATATGCCCCATACAAGATCCAAAGTGAGTTGGAAACCCTACCAAAAATGGGAAAAAAACACAATACAAAATTATATTGGATTGAATCGTAGTTTGAGTTTGAAGACAAAACATGCAACAAATTTGTTCCCTCTTTCAAGCAGGGTTTTCACTGAATTGAATTTTAATCCGAACCCGATCTGAATTTAATTCGAATTTTATAATTTTTATCTTATTAAAATATTCGATGAATTAGATCCAATTATAAATATTCGTAATTCGAAATAAGTGAATTGAATATGAAATTAAACAATTCGATTTGTTAAAGATTCGAATCCGAACTTTAATATTTTTTAGTAAATTAATACTCTTATATATAATATTAATAAAAATTGTAAAATAAAATCTATATATTACATTTACCAAATATCTATATTATGCTATTAATAATTTAATATTAAGTTTTTAACCTAAAAAATAAGAGAAATAATGATAGAATATCAAATATAATAATGTGTAATAGTTATCTATATACTAATATAATGTGAAATGGGAGTTTAGTATTTAAATATTTAACTTTTGAATAAATATAAAATAAAAAAATTTAAAAATTTAAGTAAGGCGGAAATTTAATTTATAAATACAATATTTTATACAATACAAAAGGGAAGAAGAAGAAGTTATTAAATTAGGTCGGATTTTTTTTTATCAAATTTTGGATATTTATCGGATTCAAATATAATATTAGCTAACAAAAATCATATAGGATATTTAGTTGGAATCAAATATAAATTTTGATAATCGAATTTGAATTTGAATATGATTGATTTGATTCAAATTCAATTTGTTGATAATTCCATGTTCAAGCCTAAAGAGAAGTGGGGAAACGGGTCAATTTTGTATTTGTACCCATAACCAACTCCGCGCGACTACTCACAACCCATTTACCACAACCAAAAAGATACCAATTCTATCAAGTGAAAAACCGAGCCCAAATGCTACAATTGGCCCAGACGGCCCAAACCCATAGGGCCAGTTTCGTCAATTCACCCACCCCGGAATTAGGGTTTTCAAAACTACTCATCATCATCACACATAAAACAATCCAGAAACCCATTCACTCTCTGCCGTCGCCTCCCACCATCAGGTAACCAATTCTCCCGCCGCCTCCACCCTTCTCATGTATATATATGTTTGTATACATGTACTTCGGATGCAATAGTTATCGTTCTTTTTTTCTGTATTTGTTTTAGCTGAAGCAGAGCTGAGAAGAGAAGAGAAAAATGGCTAAATCGAAGAATCACACGGCCCACAACCAGTCATACAAGGCGCACAAGAATGGCATCAAGAAACCCAAACGCCATCGCCACACCTCCACCAAAGGGGTAGCGTTTTAAATTCTTTATACTTTGTCTTCATAGTGTGCGTCGGGTGTGTGTATGTGTGTTTGACGGGAATTTTCTTAATCTGTGTATAGATGGACCCGAAGTTTTTGAGGAACCAGAGGTACGCGAGGAAGCACAACAAGAAGAGCGGTGAGGCTGCCAGCGAGGAAGAATAGATTCGAAATTACGTATTTACCTACCCCCATATTCTGAAAATGTTCAAGACTCAATTTTATATGGGCAAATGTCAATTTCACATCTTTTAGTTAATATGACGTTTTAGGATTTTCATTATTATTGGATTTTGTAGTAGTATCATTCGACTGTTATTGAATTTCACGTCATTAATGTTGCTTCATCTTGGGGAGCTTCTCTTTTGTTAGTATTGTTGTTATTGTTCCTGCTTTTGTGCGAACTGAACTGTGCAACTGTGCTGTAAAAGTGTGGTTTGTGGCTTTCGTGGTAAGACATTTATGTGCTATTCTATCTGAGATTGCAGTTGTAAGGGCTGCGATAGAGTTTGATGTCCGAGCTGAAAAAGCATATTATTTTCTTCCTAGTTTTTCTACCTAGTTAAGTGTCCCTGTCAGTTAACTTATTCAGTTGAGATACGAAGTACATTTCCATCCTATACCATTGAGGTATGGGTAGTTCTTGTTAGGAACCCCTGCAATGAAGTACATTTGATGTATTAGGTCTGTTTGCTAATCTTAATTTGTGCCGCAGAATGTGTGTTTTATTGTGTTTTCTTTCATTGTTGCCAAGTGATTCTTGAATGCTTTGTGTAGCATAAGCAATGTACTGTTCTAATGGTCACTATCATGCTTATAATTTGTTTCGCTGTCGATGCTGGTAGTGAAGATGAACTTTAATCTCGATGGAGTCATTCGCTTTGTCTTGTTGGTATCAATGATTTGGATGGAGATCAGGGGACAGTATGAGGAATATGTTTTAACATTAGAACTGCATATCTTCACCAAAATTTTGTTATGTTGCTGAGTAGCAAAGGTTGTCTTCCTAATGACTATTGTTCTCCTAATGATAATGGAAAGGTAGTGGCATGTGTAGTTGGATGAGCTATGTCTTAGATTTTGTGTTTGGTTATCAAGATTTTGGGCAAGCTTGATGTTTGTGTCTTTAATTCTTGAGTCTTCTTTTTTAATTGTGTTTTAACTTCTGCTTAGGGTTCTTGCTGGAATTTTACAAAACAGTCTCCCAAGGAAATTGATGTGAAAACTATTACTGTTTTGGGATGTATCATTCCTGAGCTCTAACCATTCTTTTCCCACAAGTGCAAATGAAGATATTTTTTATCCTAAGTTTCCTTGTGCTGGGGTGTATTTTGTCTCTTGGGTCATTTTGAACACTGAGAAATTGGTGAACTTTTAGGAAGTACCATTTAGGTTGTTCACTCACATAACATTGAGATAAACTCTATTTACCAAAATGCAAAATGATATAAAACAAGGCTAGCTTATGAACTCAAGATTATTTGTTTACTTTCTAATAGTTTTTCATAATCAAGTTTCATAGAATTACTTTCTATTCATTCAACTGATAATTAAGAAACTATACCAATTATAATTAAAAAATAGCTACACCAGAAAGAAAATAACTACACCATAAGCTAGATGATCAAATCTGCTAATAATAACAACTAATTTTTTATCTGAAAAATGAATAAATCTAAAATAGATGAATCACTATCTTTTTTAATTTAATTCATTCATATTTCTTTATGCGAATTATCATTGGACTGATAATTAAGAAAAAATAACAATTATAATTAAAAAAAAAATTCACCAAAAATAAATAAAAATACAGGGCTTGTTCTCTTATATTTTGGGTGAATTGTAGAAAATATTGAGAAAATGAATTTTTGAGAGAAAATTTAGAGAATGTGTCAAATGTTTCTTTTTGTTTTGGGAAAATATAGAAAATAATTCGAAAATGAATTGTTTGTTTGTTTGTTTTTTTTTTTATGTTTTGGGGTGAGAAAAATTTTACCATTGATATCAAATCAATTATAGTTTTGTTAGTTTGTAGGGTGAAATTGATTTTTTTATGTAATATATGTATATTTATAGTTAGATGATGTGTGTATATATATGTAATGATTAATATATAGTTTTAATAAAATGATATGTAATTAATTCAAACAGTGATTTATTTTGATCCTTATATTTTTATAATTTAACATTAGCAAATAATGTATTATTTGGAAGAAAATACTTATTGATAAACATTAATTATTTGTGAATCATAGTTATATTTTAATTATAAAAACATTGACTAATATTATAATTATATAATAATTGTTAAATCGACTTATATAAAAAAATAATTATTATACATTAATTATAAACCAACTATTGTTTATTAATTAAATATAATTATTTAACTATTTATTATTTACAAGTTATGTATAAATAAATATCATACTAGAATTAAATTTTTTATTATAATTTTAAATAAAATATGAAGATTAATATTTAATAAAAATTAAATTTTTTTTGAAGATTAATTTATTTATTATATCAAATTAAAATATCTTAAATTATTTATTAAATAAACAAGTATGATATTTAATTAATAGATTAAATATTAAATATAATTAATAATTATTTAATTAATTAATCTAATACGTTATTTAGTAAATAAATTACTTATTAACATTAATTATTTTTTAATAAGTAGTTTAATTAAATTTATAAACATAAGTTTTAGGATTTTTTAATTAATAAAATTTTGATATTTTCACATATATAGATATATATGTGTAAATGCGTGTGTGTGTTTATATGTATATGAGTAAAGTGAGAAAGTGATAAATGAATAAATAATGCGAAAGAGTGAAAAATGAGGGGGGTACATGTGGTTTTTAAGGTGTAATGTATTTTGAAATAAAATTGTAAGAATTTTTTTAAGTATTAAAATTTCATATTTTGAAAAAAAAAATAAAAAATTTGTACATATTTTATAATTATTCTTATAATTGAAAAATATTTTGAAAAACATCAATAGAACAAGTCCGTGGATTTTGATGAGTCCAAAATATTGAAAATAGGTGGAAAAGCGACTAGTTTTGACGGAGGAGGAAGCCCGCAAAAGAAAAATCAAGTTAGTGTTCAGACAGTAAATTCCAGCTCTAGTTAAGGTCAATGCCGTCATTCAACTCAGTGCTCCCACTGTTTTTTCAATGATCGGGAAAAGAACAAAGACAGTTCACAGCAAAAGAAGAAAACAAAAGGAAGTACAGAGAGAGAGAGAGAGAGAGAGAGAGAGAGGGAGAGTGAGAGGGGAGCTCGAGCTCGTTCACTCGCTCTGATATGAAAATGGCGGTTATGGTTATTCAATTGTTCCGAATACGATAGCTCGAGCCGCATTAATTCGTAGTTTTAACTTTTTATCTCAAAGAATTTTGTAGCTTTTGCTCTCTTTTCTAAACCCTAATTTTCAGCTAAGGTTCGGCGATTTAAGTTCAGCAAATTCAGTCTGTGCGGTTCGTGCAGAGAATTTCGGGGAACTACGCGAAGAGGCGCAACTCTTTGTTTTTTTTCCATGGGGGCGCAAGATAAATCGCCGAGCGCCAGCAGTTCCATGCAGGTCGGTGAAGGATAAAGTAAATCGTGATCAATGAGAAAAGGAAGTTGTTTGTAATCTAGAAATGGAATTGCGTTCATTTTGATTGCCTTTTCAATTTTGAGTTGCTGTATTTACTCTAAGTTCCTGCTGTGTCTTTTTGATTTTGAGTCTTAGCAGAAACGTGTAGATTATTGAACTCTGTTTTCAACTCTAAGCTTGTTTTCTTTTGTAGAGTGGGACGTTTTCTCTGCTTGACTGTGAGAAAATGGAAAATGGAAATTGGCCTTTTACTACTAAATTTTATTCTTGGCTTTTTGTTTCTGAAGTGTTTTGGTTTCGATGGGATATATAAATGCTGGAGAGTTTATTGCCTGAGAGAAATAGTTCTAGTTTTGTTGAGTTTATAAGTAGTGAGTTTGGGAGTAGCAGCTGACTTTTCAAGGGGGTATTCAGCGCCGTTTTTGGAGAAAAGATGCTGTGAAAAGCTTTTGAAAAGGCTATTTGGTATTGTGGCTACTCATAATAGCATTTTAACTTTTCTGAACTAGGCAGAAAATTTTGAGTCATATTAGATTGCCATGCCAGAACTTGGTTAGGGGGCCATAAGATGTTTTACTTCGTTGCTGAATTGACGTAGTTGAATAATTCAGTTTCTGCAGTGAAAACCAATGTGGTCAAAGACACATAGATGATCATTAAGATATGATCGAGCCCCTTTAACTAGATGCTTGATTGGTTTTGAGGTAGACCTAAACTGCAGAGTGAAAGGCGTATTTTGGCCTGCTTTATGTTGGTTTTATTAACACATCATGGAGAGGCATATCTAAAAATGGTAAAGGATAGAGGCTTTTGAGGGGTTTCCGTGAATAATGCAAGCTTAATATTTTCTTTAGCGTTTTCCTGTGTTCTTCCAACAACTCGGTTTACAACTCTGTTTGTTCCCCATGTCCTGACTTAGTTGAAGTATGTGAGCAAGAACGATCTCCAACTTCACACGATCTTTCTCAATCCCTGGAGTAATTTTAAACACCTAGAGTAACTTTAAATAAACAGAATAAATGGAGCATGAATTAAGAATCAACCACCACTGCTTGTGGAACTACAAATAAGCTGTTTAGGAGGAACGCCACTGCCAAAAAATTGTAGGTTTATTTTTGCTCCGGCTGGTCTGCTACTAAAATTTTGACATATTTGAACCGGAACCAGGTGGAAATGGCAGAAAAGAAATGCATAAACAAATATGATTTATCTGGTATCTACTGATTGTAATTGGTATGTATAAAGTTGTGAATTGGCAGAATGTGTTGAGTAAAATGAAAAATTAACTTCTTTCACATGCTTTGAACTCTCAAAGGTGATATCTTTTGTGTTTTTACCTATTATAATTAATCTCTTTCTGTCCCTCTTTCATTCTCTTGAATTTTGTAAATGAATGTGTGAATTTGTCTTATGCAATAGGTGCGCTAATTTTTTTCCGCCTGGCCCTTTAATCTTGATTGATTTACTAGGTCCACAAGTTTATCAGTTGATTTAGCTTTATTTGCATTTTTATATCTTAATCTAGAACTGAACTTGGTTAAGGATTTTAAAAATTATAGTTGGTGTATTTATGACAACATGTAATCTTGGCATATCTCGGCATTCCTTTCTTTTCCTGTATACTCCCCCTTTCCTATAGAGAGAATTGGCATTGTTGAAGTGAATTTGTTTCCTTTATCTTCTCGTTCATTGATTGTTTGGTAATTAGAAATACCCTATTGTTTTGTTGAGTGATCCATCTTTTTAATTATTGAAATCATATTCATAATTGTCACATGTATTGGTCCTGATTTCAGCGTGTCAAAGTATACCGTTTGAATGAGGATGGGAAATGGGATGACCAAGGAACTGGCCATGTCACTGTTGATTACTTGGAGGTTGGACCTATTCTTGTGGTTTTCTTTTTCATCAAACTTCCATATGTGATGGCTTTGAATCATTCTATGTATGCAATATTAGATTGAAATATTATGATTGTGGCACAGAGATCAGAAGACTTGGGATTATTTGTTGTTGATGAGGAGGATAATGAAACGCTACTGTCACATCGCATCAGCTCAAGTGATATTTATCGTAAGCAGGAAGGTATTCTTCTGTCATTCTTTAGTTTCAACATGTCATATGCTTAGACTTCTTCCATTCTTTCCATTTTTTCGTGCTTATATTTAGTTTTATACCTTCAGAAACAATTATTTCATGGAGGGATCCTGAATTTTCAACTGAATTGGCTCTTAGCTTCCAAGAGACAGCTGGTTGCTCTTACATATGGCAAGTATCAAATGTATTGTTATTTTCTTGATGTCTGCCTTTCCCTTATAATTTAATCATATCGTGCAGATGGCGGATTATAACGTTTTTGTTCCCCTCTATGCTTCATACAGGGACCACATATGTAGTGTGCAAAGGAATATGCACTTTAGCTCACTTACAAGTAAGTGCTTGAGGCAATTCTTTGTTTTTCTAACTGATTCTGCATGTTTTTCTAAACTGTCTTTGAGCTATGGGCTCTGTTTGGTTGTGTTTCTGGAATTTTCTTTGAGTAATATGTTTGTGGCTAATCTATGTTGCATAAGATGATTCACATGTTCCTAAGAGCGAATAAGATGATGGCATTGGATTGTTGATTTGAGTTGAAAATGTTGATGTAGTGTGAGATCATGGAAACTTGTTTGGTTATGTTCTGAATTTTGTGGGAATCGACATTATGTCTTGATGTCCGTCTTTGGAAACAATTAAGAAGAGACATGACAACTATTTTTTTGACCACTACTTTTGTTATTATATTTAGGCATATTTGTCTGCTTTAGATTACCATTCTTTATTTTTTTCCGTAAGACATCAATTACATTCAGTATATAAATTAATATTATGATCATTTATAAGAGGACTTATGAAGATAATGAAATAACACTCTTTTTTATTTTTTGATAATGACATAATCATTGTTTATGAAGTTGTTACTGTAGTTAGTGTTATAGTAATGTTCTGATTTGAATTATCAGAACAATTTATTACAAATTGTTTGTTAGTCATGTTAATTTATCATCTATCCGCATTATTACTGACCATTCCAATTATTAGAACCCTAGTAACATTGCAATTTTAGCATTTGCTTTATAGTTTCTGTAAATACTATTGTTGTCAATATAATTGCAATTAAACTGTCGTAGCATGCTATTATAAATATTATCTAGGAAAAAAATGTAAATATGTCCTCAGAGAGGGGTGATTTTATTTAATTATATTAGAAATATTGTGATGAATAATTTGTGATAATATTAACAAATATGCTGCAAGTATGCTGTAGGAAAAATCTATCAGTATTACATTAAATAGTTATATGCTTAGTAGCATTATAAGGAACAAAGATTAATAAAATAAGTTTAGTGCATTAAGTACTATGGTAAGTGCAAATAGCAAAATGAAAATAATAATATTTCAAAATGTTGCAAGATCTCCATAAACATTTTTCACGTATTTTAAGAAACATTTTCAGAACTGAGATTCTTTCACTCAAAAATCATAATGAGAATGCAAAGCCGCATGCCTTACCTCCTTATCCAGGTGATGAAAACACAAAAAGAAAATGAATACATATCCAAGGAGTGCCATATTTTTGGGTACTTCCATGTAGGATCAAATAATTTTACTACTGAAGAAATAGATTTCTGTAACGAAGACTTGAAGTGTGTTAAGGGCAGTGGAAAGAATGATATATTAGATTTATATTTTGTGCTAATTTTAGTCCTCTTATCTCCCTTCTTTCCAGTAGTGGGTAGACTATAAAAGATAGTTTTTAGACTTTTGATTTTCTCGCACTCTTTGAAGTTTGAGAGTGGTCAATGGACATGCAGGCACAATTTCCTTTTAATTGAATTATTAGTACAGCATTACCTATAACATCTCTCTAATTGACCTCAATCTGCTATTGTACTGAATTTGCCTCTTGATGTTCAATATTTTGCTGAATTATGATGTTTCAAAAAGTCAAGTCTCCAGAGTCGGCTCACACACACATATTCACACATGAGTCATGGCATGGAGTCAAGTCTGGTGCTTTGGCTTATGCAAGATGCATAACTTTTGTCATTAGAATTTGAGTCATAATGGACTTATATTTTGGCCTACGGCCTTTCTATTTGGGATTTTTTAGCAATATGAATAGCTACTGAGGTTATCTTATTTTATTACTGTATTGTTTCACCCATGGATCAGACCAACTGGAAATTTGTGGAAGAAAAATTTTGACATACCGAGCATCTTGCATGAAGTATGTGGATTGCCTTTGTCTTGCTCTTCCTATAAAAATTTAGTTTTAGCATACTCTGTCTTAATGCTATAGTGTTTGATGTTCAATGTTTTCAGATGAGACATACCATAATGTCATCAGTGACTTAAGGGAGTTGCCTCCAGTTGAGCTCTCCACTCTCCCTTTGATACTTAAGGTACTGCACTACTTCCCTCTCTGAAACCACAAGACATATTATTTATTACATTGGAGATTCTTTAGATTTTTAGTTTAGCGTTATGGTTCATGGAGCATTCTACTGGTTGTACCTTAGAGTGTATGTTGGATTCTTTTTCTTGTTCCAACTCCTTTTTTAACCATTCATTCTTTTCACATTATAAGGATGAGACCTCATTTGTTTTTGGTCTTTGGTGCAGACTGTTGTTGACAGTAGCATTACAGATCAGTTGCGTGTGACTGAACTAATATTGCACGATGTAAGCACACTGTATAGTGACAATAGTGATTTTTTTACATTTTATTTATATGCATTTTGAGTGTATATACATGCACACACACACACACACACACACTAGCTATGCGGCGACATGTCTTTGAGTTTGGGGAACAGTTGTGGTAACCTTTTTACTTGTGTGAACATGTTGTTTTGTGGAATCTAAACTACTAGTGGCTATTTCTTTCAGTAGATATATTGGGTGTATATTGCCCTCATCCTTTACCTATGTAACTTCCCAAAAAATTCTGCTTTCAATGGACATTTAATTATTTACCATGGGTTGAGGTTAACTGGGGCATGCAAGTGAATGATAAGCTTTGATTCTAGCCTATTATATTTCTATTCACTTTTTCTTCTGTTCATTTTTCTATTACCCTATTTGATTTTAAATAATTTTGCTCTCTCTTCTTTTCATATGCTGCTTTGTGGGCCAATTTATTAGTTGCTGCTAACTCAAGTGGAGCTTATTATTGCAGCAGGATTTTTTCCAGAAGTTGATGGAATTGTTCAGAATATGTGAAGATTTGGAAAATGTTGATGCTCTTCTCTTGATTTTCAAAATCATCAGAGGAATCAGTGAGTACACTTGCCAGTGTACTTCATCATGCTACCATTTTAAGCTTTGGCATTGATCTAAAAGTGCATTGTGTGCTTTCTTGCAGTTTTACTGAACAGTCCCCAGATCTTTGAGAAAATATTCATGGATGACTTGATCATGGATATAATTGGATGCCTTGAATGTAATCTCTCTCTCTCTCTCTCTCTCTCACTGTATAGTTATTCACTCCTCCCCCCTCCCCCTCCACCAAAAAAAAAAAAAAAATGGTTACTCCTCCAACCTTACTCTCCCTTCAGACTGTTTCCCTGTTTTGGATTCATAATTTAGCAGCTAAAGGCTTGAGTTCAACCTTTTACACACTCTTTTCTTACATGAAAGGCCTACCTTTTGTTTTCTTAACAGTTAGGTCATCTCAGTTGTATTTCTTCACACATTTTTATTGTGAACTGTGATTATGGGGCAATAAATCAGAATAGATTATTGTATCTAAGTTGAATGCACTGTTGAGATTCTCATATATTCTATTTCTAACTCTAATTAACAACAAGGTTTCAGATTTTAATGGCAATTTTCCCTCTCTCTATGAAGCAGCCAAATTATAAAGGTTTTTTGTCCAAATCTCTCTTTGCTGAAAGAAGACATGGTTCAACTACTAATAATTCATTTTTCAGGAGCTCTCACAGCTATATGTCTTCAACTACTAATAATTCGTTTTTCAGGAGCTCTCACAGCCATATATGGTACTTTGATTTGGTTATCATTCACCATACTAATCATCTCATAATCATAATATATGACTGCTTTTGTTCCACTTTTCTCACTGAAAGGAAATGTTAAACTTTATGTTCAATTCAGCCCATGTCTCATATTTGACCTTTGTGGTTTTATGCCTTCATTTTGTGCTATTGGAGTCACTGACTATGAAGGGCTAGACTCATATCTGTATTTGACATTTGTGAACCCACTGAAATGCATATCTCCTGTGGGCTTTCCTTTGAATTGTGCATGGTAATTGCTTTTTCATGCTCTTTCCCGATATGCAACTTTATTTCACTCAATATGCTGGCATTTCTTTGCTGAAATTAAAAAGAAATAGTCATCAAGGGGGCAGAAATTTTTGATGAGAACTCTTTAACAGGATATTATATTATGTTGTTTTCTGTGCCCTTGTTAGCTTGGTCATCTCCCTGGTTAGCATCTGTTTTGGTAATTTAACTGTTCCAAATTTGACTTGCAGATGATCCTGAGGTGCCTCACATCCATCATCGTAACTTTTTAAAAGAGCATGTGGTTTATAAAGAGGTACCTGTATTTTCAATCCCCCTTTCTGTGCCACCATACCGCAAAAGGGGACACTGGAATTGCTGCTAGGAAAAACTTTTCCTTTTTTGGTTGTGTTGGTGGGTGGTGGTAGTGAAAGACTTACTTGATTCTTGTCTGTATTTGCATTATTCATTAGGTTCTGCATATCTGGTTATATCTCAGGTCATCCCTATTAAAGATCCTGTAGTCCTTTCAAAGATACATCAAACTTATAGAGTTGGTTATCTGAAGGTATCTCTTTAATTCTTCAAATGCAGATCCTGTTTCTCATTACCTGTATTAATAAATTAGTTTGTATTGCCTGTGCCAGGATGTTATTTTGCCCAGATCATTGGATGAGGCCATAGTTGCCAATTTAAATTCCATAATTCATTCAAATAATGCAATTGTAAGATCCATATCCTGTTGCTTCAATAGTTCATATATTACCATTATTTCTAAACTGATTTTGTTTGTTTCTTGCAGGTTGTTTCCCTGCTGAGAGATGATAACACCTTCACTAAGGAATTATTTGCTCGGCTGAAGTCTCCTGCCACTTCCTTGGAATCAAAGAAAACTTTGGTAAATGGTGTTCCTTGGTTAACTTTTTGCATATCTGCAAAGCTCATCCATTTGGTTTTTACTTCTGCTGTTGGTACCCCTAAATCGTGACATGTCCACTGGCATTATCTGAAACTATTATTTGTCAATCTATAAGTCCAATATAGGGTAGCTGTTATCTTTTGGATTTTACTTGATAGTTTGTATTATGACACTGTGTACAGTTTGCTTTTGTTTCTTGATAATATGAAATTCTCTGTCTTTTCATTTTATCCATTGCTAGATATGTTTGAGATTTTGAGGTGAGAGGGAGAGGCAGGTTGTTACAATCTCATCATAATAATCATTACGAAATTAATACTTTGCTCTTTATGTTGAAATAGGTACACTTCTTGCATGAGTTTTGTACGTTAAGTAAGAGCTTGCAGGTGGCTCATCAGCTCCGGCTATTTAGGTAACTTTTACATCTGTTTCGCACTTTCCTTATATTTGATATTTTCAACTTTAAAATTTGATGTCCCTATTTCCGTTGTGGAACGTCTGAAACTAAGGGTCCATTTCTTAAAATGGATTTTTTTTACGGAACCTATATTCCCACCTGAATTAATGATGTGACATCACTAACTCTCAGTCTTTACTTTTAAGGGAAACTAGTAAAAAAGAAGTGCATTGCATGCAAAAGAATATGACATGATGATATTATTCATAATCATTATTTACTAATTCGGGAAGCATGTAAATCTAATTTTGTTCATTTGTCTTCCTTTACCCAATTCCTCCCGACAAAGAAATATGAACCAAAAAATCATGAATATGACAAGAAAATTAAACTTTATATGATATAATATATATTTAAATTTTTGATGTATCTCTGTGTAAGACATAGAAATATTATAATAAAATAAAAGAGATTGAAATTATCATATACTTGGAGGAAAAATAGTAACTTTGGAAGTAAAATTGTGTAACTTAAAATCTGATTTGTAAACTTTATATTGGATTCACTCTAGAGTTTATAGGCAAAGCATATGCTGCAACAAACTTTTATCTTTGCTTTACTTTTCCTAAGGAGGAAAAAATACTTCTTTAGACTTATTATCCTATATAACAGGCCTCATTGAAACAAAGAACAAGAAAAGCAAAGCAAAGCAAAGCAAAACAAAGATTACTCTTATCTGTTTCGTGGATCTTAAAGTCTACAGGTTGAATATAAAATCTTATCTCGTAAGTTGTAATTTCAAAATTATTGGTCCCACTCCCATCCAAGCCTAGTTTATTTTATTTGATTTATTTTTTTATTTTTGTTATTTATTTATAATATACAAAAATATTTTCAATATGGCTGTTTATTGACTTATTGTTATATTATCATAGTTATAATTAAGTCACTACATCATAAAGTTGAATGGATAATTGAAATACAATAACAATTTAGAAGGGTTTATTCATCACTGCCAAAAACAAAAATTGATAGAAAAAGAAGAAAGAGAAAAATTGGTGAGAAAATTAGAGAAAATGACAGAAATTCATATCTGTTCAGAATAATTATCTATAAACGATTGTAACTCTGATAGAATCCTCTATATGAGAATAACCTATGGTCGAAAAAATTTGATGTCCAGATCTATATGAAATTGGTTTTGTTTCAAATTTCACAAATTGTAAAGAATTATGATGGAAAGAAGCTACACTGCGAGCTTTTAAAGAGGAATTTGAGATGAACAGAGACACTTGGTACCATGCCACTTAGAAATAAATAAAATGCAATTATGCCCTCTTCTTTTAAGTTTTCAATATTTATTGATTAGGGTCATGAATGAATCATAAACTTTTTGAGAAACTTTCCGAACCGTTCGTACTCTTATAATAGCATGGATAAGATAAATTACACTAAACCAGTTCCGTTCCATTTAAAACTTGTTACGGGTCTAAACTAGACCCATTATTTTGTGATGGAGGGAGTATTAACTTATCTTGCATGCTAACATATTACTGTGATCCTATAAATAATTCTCTTAAATTGTCAATTAAATTTATAAATATGCTTGTAGGGATCTTGCCAATGAAGGAATTCTTGACGTAATTGCAGATGTTTTGCAGAGTGAAGACAAGAAGCTTGTTTTGATTGTGTAAACAATAATAATTCCTCCACATCCAAATTTTGTCTTTTTTAAAATTCTTTCACTCAATTTTGTTTGATCATTCCTTTGTGATGATTTTTGTTTTTAATGGATGCAGGACAGATATCCTTATTCTTTTCTTTAATCAGGACCCAAATATTTTATGTTCCTATATAACTCAGCAGGAAGTTAGTCTTTTTGGACTTCTGGTGAGCAAGCAATGTTGAATTCTGTATTTCTGCAAGTTTATAGTAGCCTTTTGGTGCGTGTAGTGGGCTTAATTGTTTTATAAAGTGACGATAGATTAGGTGCCTTCTTGAGACATTTGTGTGGTGTTGGGAAGACTATCTGAACTTTGTGATATTTTTGGGTTATGTTTATCTCTATGTAAAGGTTTCTAGTATGTAAAGGTTACTAGAAACAGTAAGGTAAATGAATCTAGAGTTTCAGGAATTTAATATAGTTAGTATCTACACAAGAATTTCATATAATGAATACTGGCAACCTTCCACAGTTCCTTTCAAAATGGAATAATGGTTGTGCTTGTGAGGTACAGCCTCTGTGTGGATGGTAGGGGAGGGAGAATTTGGAAGTTGTGGTGCCTGGAGTTTTGCCCAGAATAATTTATTGTGGCCTTCTAAACAATTGAAGTGTTCCTTAATTGCAGGTAAAGAATATGCTAACAGATTTTGGAGATGACATGCACTGCCAACTTCTGGAGATTCTTCGCAATCTTTTGGACTCATATACAACAGGAACACAGGTGGGGTACTTGTATCATTGTTGTTTAACATAATAGTACATCCAATTCTTGAAAGTGTCTTTGATTTCATACTTGTCTATAACTGACTTAGCATAGGAGACGGACCAGTAGTAAGCATGTTGGAGGATGGCTTGACTGGAGTTAAGCCTGAGACCAGAATGCTGTTTAGTGGAATGGTATTTCGGAAATAGCATTTGCTAAATAATTTGAGGCATATTAAACCACAGTCAGTTTTCATTCTCGTATGACATGGGATTTTGCTTTCTGTATCAGCATAACGAATTAAGTTTTATGTATGTTGTTTTAAATTTTTTCATATACATTGGCTTCTTACTGCCTCCTCCCCTCCCCCTCGCCCTCCCTGGTAAGGCTTCCTTGGCACTACTTTTGTTATCATTGCATCTAAAAGATGGTCCTGTGATATTAATTTCAATTTTGTTGCAGAGGGATGTTGTTGTGGAAATTTTCTACGAGAAGCACTTTGGTGAATTAATTGATGTAATAACATCATCATGCCCACCAAATGGTGGTGGTAAGACTGGCGTCGAGTCTCTGAGCTTAGATGGAGGACCCATGAATCAAAATCGCGTGAAGCCTGAAATACTATTAAATATATGTGATCTTCTGTGCTTTTGTGTTTCGCATCATGCCTATAGAATAAAGTAATTTCTTTGCTCCTTCATGTGGCTAATTTAGTTATTTTACCTTGCGTGTCTACTCAGTTTGAATTTACACTTTAGTTTTGTCATGCAGATGCAGTTTTCTTGTTAACAATGTGATTGATAAGGTTTTATATCTGACAAGGAGAAGAGAAAAGTATCTTGTAGTTGCCGCTGTTAGATTTGTGAGGACACTTTTATCTCGCAGTGTATGTTTGTCTTACTGTTCTAAACTCTATAATTTATTCATTTTGTTGTGGTAGCTTCATTTACATCTTTGTTATTTTCGGTAAAGGCATATTGTGGATATATTTTCTTTTTGTGGAATTATTTGAAAAAGTTTTAGCTTGTGTGTGTAAACTTTGCTTTTTAATTTATTTTTGTATGTTTGTAATGCTTTCTTTTTGTTTGTTTGTTTGGTTTTGGTTTTGGTTTTGGTTTTGGTTTTGGGTTCTCCTCTTAACTTGCTACATTTTCCGTTTTCAGATCACTTAAATGATAATCCTACTACGTGTCCCCTTTTTTCTGCCTTGCTTGGAAGGTTCACTCATCTCTTCAATTACTAGAGCAGTTTCAGTTTGCGTGAGTTTCCTTCATATGTGACTGATACTCCGATCCATTTATAGAAGAACCATGATGAAAAAGAAGTGTCATGAATATTAACAAGCTGTTTCATATAGCTAACCTCGATATTTCTTGTATTGAATATTAACATGCTGTTTGATATAGCTGACTTTGATATTCTTGTAAATGTGCTTTTGGCATCCATCTTGAATATCTTATGAATTACATGAAATATTGTTGCTAGTCTGTTTATCTAGAATCATTCTCTGCTGGGACAGATGTAAGCTTAGTTTCCTACTCTGTTCTGATGTTTTAGTCACTGTGTTTTGCTATTGATTTTGCAGGATGAGCATGTGATGAATCATTTTGTAAAGAACGACCTTTTGAAACCGATTGTAGATGCATTTGTTGCTAATGGGGATCATTATAATCTTCTGAATTCTGCAGTTCTTGAACTCTTTGAATATATACGGAAGGTGTTTATTCCTTTCTAATGTTCCCTGGCATCCCCGCATTGTGTCATTGGTACATCGGCTGCATTTTTGTTGTTTGTTTTCTGAAACATGTCTTCTGCAGGAGAACTTGAAAATATTATTAAGGTATCTTGTTAATACGTTCTGGGATCGGTTGGCCAGATTTGAAAATTTATCTACTATTCAAGCTCTAAAAGTCACATATGAGCAGGTATTGCCCATGCTTTTATGATATATTCACATCAATTTGGCGTTTCTGTGCTTATAATATATTAAGCATTTGCAGTCACTAGAAACTGTGGGTGCACGAGGCGCTGGTATTTTTTTGGATCAAAGGAAACGAACTGATGAGCATGCTTTGGAGAAAGGGGAGGAGGACTACTTCAATGAGGAAAGGTTTGTATCCTGTTCCTGCTGTAATACAATTTACTTTTACAAATTGTGAATTGCATGTATAGGAAGTCCAAGTGTTTAATACTGCTGAATGACGATCTGGATTCTTATCAGTGATGAAGAAGACTTGTCATCTGCACATAAACCCAGCACTAACAGATGCCAATCTCAGCCTTCTGTTTTGGCTAATGGGTCTTCTTCAAACTACGCATCACCTAGGTATTATGTTGCTTTACTATGTGTAAATTTTATCATTGACGGAAAATATGCTCACTCAATGTTACTTTTATGTATGAAGGTCTGGTGGACTTGTTGACCATGATGACAATGATGATGATGAGGATTACAGGCCCCCCCCTATAAGAACAACAGATGCATCTGTTGAAGATGAGGGAGTGGCAGAATTCCCCTTGAAACGAAAATTGACTTCGAAAGAGGATCCTGAGCTAAAACGGTTGCGGCGATCTCCAAAGGGCTTAAAACCGAGAGAAGGTGTTTTTGCTGCCTTGTGTTCTACCCTACGTCAGGCGGTGCTACCCAGTAAGAGAGCAGTAACTGCAGCATTCAACATTAGTCAGTCGGATGCAAATAAGAAGATTGAACCCAATCTTGAAAACACAGATTCGATAAGCTCATCTGGTGAGAGCCAAAATACAGAAATGGACAGCCACAATGACAAGGAAGAAGCTTCTCCTATAAGCTGCTTGAATGATTCTGCTGATAATATACTGCCGGTGGATGAATCTCCATTGTTACCACCAAAGTCCTCACCAGAGATGGCTGTGAATGGGCCTTGAATTTTATTTACAATGCACAATGCTCGTGCTTGGTAAGGTCAAGCAGATATATATTGCCAAAATTTTGTGACAACTCAACCAAACAGAACGAGGATGACAACAAATGAAAACCCCCCGATACTTGGAGAGGATAGTGTACAGTACTTTTGCAAGGATGCAGAGGAATTGCCTGTAGGCCTTACCTCATTTAGGTCTCTTGGTGTTTTCAGCTGACTGAGTAATTGTTGTTGTAAGACCTACTTTAGCTATAGCTTTGATTCTCTAATTATCCCTCTGGCTTGATTTCTCTGCTTAATATTTTACGTTTCAGTATAGTCAGCATGAATTGTATTTCATATAGATAGGGCAGAAATCTTGTTCACATGATGTCTCGTTCTCCAGCAGTTGTGGGTCAGTCTGCCTGGAGAAAATTTAAGGGGCCTGATTGGGGCCAAATTTTGTGTGTTCTGATGCCAGTGTATCTAAACCGCGAGGAAAATGTACATTATATGTTTTAAGGAAAGTCGTGTTGTAATCAGCTCATTTCGTGCTGTTGGTGTTTCCCATGTAAAACTGTCTTACAGGCTATGCTAACTGGAGCATTTTGGGTTTTCTTAGTTGTTCTGTACAGTAGTGAGAAATTCTTCCACTGGTTCTTTATTAGAGAGAGAAACTGGAGTTAGAATTCTGAAGGAATAGAATGGAAAAGAGATTAAACAGCTGTATGCATTTTCACACAATAGTAGAAGGTTACAGCTCTTTGCATTTGTTTTCTTCGTGTTAAGCTCTCTTGAATATCGTCCCGATTTGGGCTCCCTATCTTTTCAAGTAATTTGAGAACATAAAATGATGTAGGCCTCGAGCGTGTAGTTTGCACAATTAGTTAAAGCGGTAAAAGTGTGTTTCTGATAATGGCGTCGTTGTGTATAAGTTGTTTCTGGTAATTGCATCGTTGTGTATAAGTTGTGATGAATTTCATTCATATGGATAGCTTAATATGCCCATCATGTCTGCCTGACTTTAAGATGTGGATCATTCACGCATATAAACACTACACATTTCTCTTGTTCGAATTAAAATTTGAGTATATTAACATGACCCACACCTTTTATTCGAATTAAAATTTGAAACTACATATCTTCTTTGGAGGATAAATGGGAAAATTTAGGCAATTGAATGGGATATATGTAAATATCTGCCATTCAAGAGAAATAATAGCCAAAGACGATTACTGTATAAATACGAACAACCATGACTAAAATAAAAGTAGATTTATGCTTATGTAATTTGGAAAAGGCTGAGTAATTATCTTTCTCTTTATCTTGCTTGAACTAAATATTCCTCCTTTTATTGAGTAAAAAGCTGTATCAAACTCGAGTGCATAAACTATAATTTATAATTTGCTTTGTGGTATTAGGGTATAGGGTTGTAAATGGATATTCGAAAATTTGTTTACCGTTCGCATTTGTATTCTTTTATACAAAATTTATCCGCATTCATTTAAA
>JACGDI010005416.1:521290-534414 GCA_014898725.1 Jacaranda copaia | reverse complement strand
ACTGTGATGGTCACTGAATTTTTCTCCGGTGTGACGTGTGAACTAACACCAGGCACGATTATACGATGTATCGATGGCAGAAGAGGTAAGAAATGCAGGCCGGCCCCGCCTTTATGGCCGGGCTCAAAATTGTAGACGCAATTAGCAGCAATTGACGTCGCATGGTGTGAGATGCAATTAAACAATCTCACCCCGATTTCCTTTCCAAGACGATAAAATTCTGTTTTTGTCCTCCATTAATATGTACAAGTTTACCTTTTTTTCACCATTTTTGACTTTGATGCTTAAAAGCTGTGCCATGCATTTGCAATTCTTGAATGGAGCACAGTCTGGTTTGCTACTGATATGTTTTTGTCTGTGTAGATCACACTTTCAGAAATTACTTTATATGACTTAAAATGACTAAGTAATTTTAACAGTGACTAATTAATTTTTATATAATTCTAATATTATATTAATAACCCAGCAATTAAAATCGGGCAATAAATTTTAATATTATATAAAAATGACTAATTAATTGCTACTTGATGCTTTTATTTTAATATGTTAATTGTTATATGGTTTGAATGACAAAGGGAATAATGGGCACATTATTCCTAGTGATGCAAAATAAACGGGAGATTCCATTGGGAGGCAGATTGCATGGTGGCTAATCTTCAACTCTAATCTTGCGTGTCAAACAATTGTCTAAAGATAGCAATGATAGTTAATATCTAATTTTAATATCACAACTATAATGGCCCCTATTGATAAGATTTTGATTCAAACGTGGCCCAAATAAATTATGGAAGATGTTGAAGACCTAACCTGTAATGTATTTTTCTATCTGGTGGTGGAAAATTTTGTTCTATAGTATGAAAGATAATAATTTATATATCATTTGGATGACTCACAAGATGCCAGCAAAATTTGGTAATATAATCAAATTTTGGGGTGTAAGATTAGTTGAGCTGGCTCATGAGCATAGTGAGCTGACTCAACTATAGCTCAACTCGAGTTCAAGCTTTTTGGGCTTGAGTTTTAACATGCGTTGAGCTCGAGCTCTATTTAAGTTGTTCGAAAGCTCATGAGCATTTTTAAATATTTTTTATATATTAATTATATAATATATATTAATAATCTACTTCATCTAATTTTAAATATTTATTATACACTATTAAATAATTATAATATATCAATAATTTTATTTTTTTATTAATAATTATAATATATATCATAATTTAATATATATTATATAATAATTATAATTTAAATTATTTTATTAATCATTAATAAAAAATTATAAATATTAATAATTTAATATTTAATTTGAATTAGAATTTTTTAGTGAGTTGATCTCGAGTTCAAGCTCAATATACTGAGTTCAAGGCTTCAATTTTTGTCAAGCTCGACTCATTTACACTCTTAATCAAATCTATTATCACATATTAAAAATTAATTTCACAAAGGATTGTTTTGTTAATACATGTGATGGAAAGTTGTTGAGTGGCTTGTGACCTAATATTATTTGTCTCCCCCTATTGAGTTTGAACTCAAATGAATTCCTTAAGTGCATAAAAATATATAGTTTGTACTTCCAAAATTTATAAACAATAAAATAATTTTTTATTCTTTCAATATAAAAAGAATTAATGTTACTAAAAGCCCACAATTCACGTTATGTAATGTATTCTTATGTTTCGCATCATTTGTGAATCCACAATACTTCATAATGACAACAATATACTCTTCTCGATTTTTTTCTTTCTACGAATAATTATTTCCGCATTATATAATATTAAATTTTTTTATAAAAATTCAATCACATCAAAATATCATATTTTTAACAAAAATTAGTGAGAATTTTATCCTAAAAATGGGTCTCAAATCTTACAAAGACAAACAACTAGCCGCCACTTATTGGATGTGCCACAGGAAAGGAAAGGCAAATTACACTTTCTTGGATTCACTAGTGTAACTTATGTGCCCATCAGCCGTCCGGCAACAGAAGTATGCAGCCACTATTTTATTTGTCTCTGGTAAAATCCAAACAACAGGCAACATATGCCTCATCAAACATGTGAAACTAGCACTTGGAATGTTCTAAATTTGTGAGCAATTCATCTCACAACATTATCTCCAAGGCAAAGAAAACTGTTCTATATCAGAAAACAAGAATCTGAAATTTTACAAGCACTCAAAGGTTTTATTCTGGTAATCTTACAACAGGAGTTGAAAGAAACTCCATCACCCTTTCTGATATTGTATCTTCCCATATTTCTACATAGGCTGCAAGAACCTTATTCTATCATAAAACGGACAAACTTCACTACTTCTCCTGCTGATCTTCCTCGATTTTTTGAACAATGTTGTTGAACTTCCAAGCAGACAAAGATCGCAGTGCAGTTCCATTCCAACCAAGAAGCATACATTTCCCGTTCATACTCAGAGTACATGAACTCCAGCAAGCAGATTCTTTAATCAGCAAATTTGCTTGATACATAGACTGCTGGCTCAGATCGGATTCTACGATACCAAACTCTGCAAAATATTCCCTCCAATGGTCAATCTTCAGACATCGCCTATAACCATTATCCCCTTGAGCCATTACAATGTTTCTGATAACCTCCTGATAGTATATTAACTCTATTATCTTCCTACACTCGTTGTCCTGTTCCAGACAAGCCCCTAGAGAATCAAACTCCGCGCTGCAAAGGAATAAAGCCTGATGAAATCTGTCTATAAAAGTTGTTGCAACAATATCCACCTCCAATTCATTTACCACCATTATATAAGGATTAAGGTTCTTAATCTCTCTTATTAAAGCTTCCAAGTTTTGAGGGCAATCTGATAAACACATCAGACAGAATTCTAAGTAAACTGCTAATACTTCACCAGATTCTAGATCAAACATATTTGCCTTAAGCTCATTCATCTCCGACTCTATCATTTTGAACTCAAACGGTAAGTTCATGGACTGTGCAAATGATGACAGCAGTTTACCTGTTTCCTCCATCTTATCCTTGGGTGTGCAGACGGCAGTAATCTTGAGCAGTTTCAAAGGGCAGTTTATTCGATTAGCAAGAGCATGCATTAGTATTATCCAATGGGAACTGAGTTTTATCCCTATGTCGATAAAATGGATTTTTACAGCTGATGAAACACTGTCCAAGATTGTCTGAATCCCAGTAAAATGTGTGATCTGACAAAAGGAAAGTTGTTGCTCAGATTCACGGATGGCAACTTTTAGATTCATTAACGCTT
Source organism: Jacaranda copaia (assembly GCA_014898725.1). NCBI lineage: Eukaryota > Viridiplantae > Streptophyta > Magnoliopsida > Lamiales > Bignoniaceae > Jacaranda > Jacaranda copaia. The sequence continues at coordinate 531,171 of JACGDI010005416.1, read as the reverse complement.
CCTCCACATCCACGTCCCCAGTGGCTTCTCCCTCTGGATCAGTTCTTCCCTTTATAGAACTGATCCTCCCTCTTAGATCCCGCGCAAAATACGTGACGACCCTCTCAATAGGATGATCAAACTGGGAAGCGGAAAGAACACGAATCAGCAGTTCTTCAGCTTGATCATAATGTTGGAGAGAAAAGTGTTCAGCAGCATCAAGCAGAAGCGATGCAAGATTCAAATGCCTTTCATTCTCAAGAGAAAGACCATACTGAACTCTACTCTTAGCCATTCTCATGATGCTCTCTGCAGACAATCGTCGATCGCTTGAGCTGCTTCCTTTCGATTCTGAGCTCAGCCCATTTTGTTTCTCCCTTTCAACAGGCTTAAACTGACTCGGCTCAATGAGTCCATCGCTTCTCAGGCGCTTCATTTGGCTGCCATACTTGTTCAATATCTCAAACGGGGCCTGCCAATTGTTTGGAACTTCTTTCTTATCTTTAACATGATAAGATAGAGTAGGTGGAAGCGTGTCTTTCTGAGAGGATTCTCCAGAAGATGGCGCCATAAGAGCAAGGCCCCTCAAGAGGAGGCTCTCTCAACCAAAATAACACTAATGGTGTATACTTAGGTGTATCCAGAACTGAACAAAATACCAAAAGATAAGGACTTTCTCTTTTATAGTTTTCTTCAACGGCCGATGTCCTGTAATAAACAAGGCTAGAGTACATAGGGGCCTCTGAAAGCAAGGAAAAATGCCTCCTAGATGATTGCTGGTAGATTCAATCTGAGAGCCGCCTTTATCACAGACGAAGCATATGGTTCCAACAATATGCAGTCACCTAAAAAATATTTTAGCAACCTTAAAAGCTAAGGAAAGAGTGGTACTTATAATCAAGGGACACTTCTATTTGTCTGCGGAGAAAACTTTGTAAGATAAGCAGGCTGCAAGCTGGAGACATAATTGCAAAACTAAGGTGGGAGAGGGAGAGAGCGCGTTATTGTAAACGGGTAATTTTAATTTTGTAAGGTAGCAGGCTCTAAGATGAAGATATTGTTAACCATTTTGATGATTTACATTTATTTTGATTATAATAAAATGACTCTTAAAAATATACGTTGGAAAGCACGCACATATTTATATTTATCTGTTGGAATCAATTTATGTGTTTGTAGTTGGAATCTATCATGCATCGGAATTTACCTTCTATAAATAAAAGATCTCCTGCAGATTTTAATTTGATTTGCATCTTTGTATCTTAGGAAAGAAATCATTTTATGTAGAAATTGTTGAATCATCCACTGTGTTATGAATGAATGCATGATTACCAAAATTAACTTATTTTCTTATTTAGTTCCAATAAATTCTTTCTTTATTGAGAATTTATAGCCGTTGGACATAAGCATATAAAAGAAGGTTATGCAACAATATAAAGTGTGAATTACTAAGTTGGGAGAGAATTTTATTAAGTGTCTTGAGTAGTTGTGTGATACTTCATATCCTCTTCGTGCTTAATTGTTGCTAATTTCATGCTTTACATGTGTTTTCGAGGGACTTTGGTGAAGAAGGTTAAGTGGAACTTGCCTTTGACAAACCTTGGGGAGATAAGGACATGATGGTTTGTGTCTCGAAGGTTGACCTAGTAGTGATGAAGAGGGACATGAGTTGTACTTGCTCTTGAGGGACCCCATAAAGAGAACAAATTGGTGCTTGATTGCTCTAAGGACCTCTAGGTGAATAAACCAGTAGGGTGGGACTGTCTGGAATCTTCTGCAGTGTTCTTGGTTCTAGTCTGGAAGAAGAAACTAGAACTTACCGCATGGAGTAGCAGCAACTTATGCATCAGTCTATAGAGGTTGTGTAAGTGAATCTAGTAGAAATTTCCTCAAGCTTGTTCACAAGCAGTTAGTTTCACAGTGCTCTAGAATTTGCCTTATCCTACCTAGGATTCCAGTATAGCTCTTTGCGAAGAGCTAGTTTTTCACCCTGCTAGGGTGTTTTTGTTCCTTAAACTTTTTAACTATCAAATTATTGCTCTTTTCTATAAAACATTCTTATACACTTATTAATTTAACAGGTTTAAAATCTTGAGTGAAAGTTTATATAGATGATGTACGTTTGTCGAACCTCTATAAATACCAATGTCTATTTACTTCTGTATTTATTGCTTTTCTTATTACTGGTCTAACTGGTATCTTAACTGTACTTATAAATTTCAATCAGTAACTAAAACTATTTTTCAGCAAAAGACTTAAACAGTTTTAAAAGACCAAATAGTATTTTGAGTGATTAACTTTCACTGCATTAAAATCTCTTAAACCTAATTTACCCCTTTCTTAGGTATTATCACTTACAGATATAAAATGTTTGTGTTTTATGCATGAATAAATAACAAATTGAATAATATACAAGATATCAGATAACCTGGATGAGGGCCAAAAATTATCTCTAGATAAAAAATGATCATTCAAATTCATTCTCAACCTAAGCTGCATCTCACAGAAAGCTACACAGAATAGAGAGACAAGACCATAGAAATATATAGGATAGCTATTGAATCTCCCAAGTCTTGACTTCCATGTAAACTATCCTTTTTAAGAAATTTTCTTTGAGGTACATCCTCAAAGCCAGAAAAGCACTAGATTTATGGGTGCAAATAAGTTTAGCCGACCAGCAAGGATCTAGAGCTCTGGCCGTTTCTAGCTTGTCCCAAGCTTGATCTAATTTTAATATTTTGATTATTTTATTAATATAATAGGTATTATTATTTAATTTGGAGTTAGATCTTTAGGGAACCGAGTTGTTTGGGTGATAATATGTTAGGCTCGAGTTCAAATTTTTTTCTCAAACTCGGTTCGATGGCACCTTAAGTCACTTTTCAAGAAATTTCCTTTGACACAGATTTCTTCACTAGGTTCTTTGTTCAACATAGTGTATTGAGAATATGACTCCGTTGCAAAAGACAACTGCAGTACAGGTAAAAGTCATCAACTACCATAATTATAAACAGGTCCGTATGCAAGAACATGGAACCAAATCATCAAGAAGCTAAAATATTGCACAGGTGCAGAGAAACTCTGCATACAGAAGTATATACAGGACACAGGAGAAATTTCTATCCAAACTTTGTAACTTTCATCCATTACATCTCTTTGAAACTAAACTTCCATGCAGAAACTGTAATAAGTGGTGTTCCCTTCCAACCTATAGTTAAGCATTTACCATTCATGCCTAATGTACAGAATCTCCAACAGGGGAAACTTTGGCGCACCAAATTTGCTTCACACACAGTTGACGTGCTCAATTCTGTCTCCACTAGGCCGAAACGCTTTAAAAACGCCCTCCACACATTTATACTCACATACCGGACCTTCCTTTCGCCTCCTTCAGTGGCCACAACGTTTCTTGTTGATGAACTAAAACATATCGATTCGGCCTCCCTTCTGTTTTTCTCATCATTCTTCATGCATTCTGCCATGGAGTCCATGAACGCACCATAGAAGAAGAGGGCTTCAACAAAACGTGGAATAAAAGTTGGAGAATTACAATTTGCCTCCATTTCTGTTACAATCATGACATAAGGATTGATGCTCTTTATTACTCTTATAACGTGTTCAAGCCGATCAGCCCTTTGAATCATACTCTTGAGACTGTAGGCTGCATAGACAGCAACAACTTCATTTGCATCAAGCTCAAAAAGGTTTCTTTTGATATCTAGGGTATCTTCTACCATGACTATATGAAAAGAAAATTTCAAGTTCAAGGACTCTGCAAAGGCCATCAACCGTCTGCCTGTCTCCTCTATTATTGTCTTTGATGTGGTACCCATTGCTGTGATCTTAAGGTGTTGAACTGGATATTTGGGCTGAGCTGCAAGAGCTTGCATCAAGATTACCCACTGGACTCCACTCATGATGCGAAGATCAATTATATGAACCTTTTTGGCCTTTTCTACATGATCTAAAACAGCTTGAATTCCTGAGAATTTGGCTATCTGAGATAGGGGATGCTTTTGTTGTAAAGCTATTATGAATGTTTGTGTGCTGCTCAATGTCTCCAGAGGGTCTAGAGTCTTCTTCCCCAAGCCCTTTGGCGATATCGTTCCCGTTTCTCTATCAACCTTCTCAAACAGAGCTTCTGTGAAATAGAACACTAGTCTCTCAACAGGAGTTCCTCTACAGGAACTCATTCTGTTACATACCTCCAGAAGCATTCTAGCACGTTCGTACTTCTTCTCGCCTACTTTCTCAGCACAAAATAGAAGATTCTGGACAAGTTGAACTCCTTTAGAGTCCTGGACTGACATTGAAATTGGATATGGATGACTAAACATAGAGAGTTCTTTACTCTTGGAAATGGACTGGATGAAATTTTCCGCGGCCAATTCAATTATTTCTTCAATCGACATCATAGAACCTGTGTCTGATTTTTCTCCATCTAATTTTAATCGCTTTCTTCCATGTTTCTTCAGAAGATCAAATGATGCCATAGGGAGCACATGTGATCCTTTCTCCTTTGCCTCAATCAGCTCAGAATTCTTCTGGGAGTCCATAAAGATCTTCTTGATCTCATCAGTATTACATGTCTGAAAAGGTGGAGAGACAACATCAATACACAAATCATCAAAGTTCACAAACTCCTTATTGTTTTTCAGTTGTCCATGAGTTTCATTTTCAGACAGGACAGGTTCTTCCCATCCTTCAATTCCATAGAATTGGCTTGACTCCGTACCATCTCTATCCTTGATTCTTTTTGACTTACTAAACTCATCTGAAACCCCCTCTGGACGAAATTTCTCTGGAGGGAACAACGTTTTGCTTTGCATCTCAAAAGTTTGGAACTGATGCAAAAGAGTTGAGATACTTCTCCTTCAGTATGTCATGTCAATGCAATTGTTGAAAGTGACAATCTTTTATCGCATTATTACACATTTCATCTCATAAAAGGCATTATTCTGATGTCAACCTATTCGATATTTTCAAGTTTGTCTGTTTAAGATGACCTTTTGTCACTAAGGGATCATAATCGAAGCTGACATATAAGTTCAAATGAAAGCTGTCCAAGAAACTTCCACGAAAGCACCTTTGTTGTCACATGTTTCATTTTTGGTGTTTAGAACATTTGAATATCAAAATTTATGTTTTTTTGTGGTTTTACATGTTACTTCCAGATAGTGATATGTATTGTTTTGAGGTTAGTGATGCTAGTGGAGAGCTATGCTTGTTATTTTTGTGAGCTAAAAACCTATTTGTTTACCCACTGATATATCCACAAATATATTATTATCTCGTACTTTAATCTAAGATTACTTATTATTCACTAATTCTTATACATGTAAAGGAAGCTTTTTACACTTATAGGGATGAGTTCTCCTTGCGGTCTGATTTGGGTCGTAATAACTACACTCAAATATCAATTTATTTATAATATTCAATACAAGAACAAAAGGGATTTGGGCTCAAGAAGAAAATATTATGACACTTGATTCTACGTTGCACATTGGGCCGTGGACTTCCAACGTCACTTAATTCTCGCTAAGACCAACAGGGGTATTGATGTGGTCTCACTGCCAAAAAGCCCCCTTGAATGTGCCTCTTCTACTATAAATAGGAGGTGATATTTTAGGATCTTGCCACATCTTGTCCTTCACACACGAGGAGATGATGTCACGTATACTCCATCTACGGTAATGCAGTTGAGTTGTACTTCCTGGTTGAGATCTGAGTTGGGACATGACTCGTTAAGAGAGGTGAGGATCCTTTTTCTATTTTTGCCATGACATCACTTTTGAAAGGCAGAAAAGTCACAGTCACTTCAAACTTATACATTAGACTTGTGCAACATTCAACCAAACAAATTGTTCAGACTTTGTTTGAGTTATAAAATATTATTGGATTGTTGTATTCTTGAGAAAAAATGAGTTAATCTTGTTATTGTCGGATAATAAACTTTATGCATTAGACTTGAATCTCCTCAAAAAGAGCAAGATATCTGCATCACAATCTAATAATTTTTATTGATTTTTAAATATACATTATAGTATCCCACAAAGCCCCACCATAATACATCAATATTCCTTTGCTACAAAAAAATATTATTCTTGATATTTATACATCTTGCGAGGAAGAAACTAAGTTAATACATGATAGAAGGGCAGACCAAATCATACTATTTCAACACAAAAATGTCATTTAAACTTCCAAGCAGAAAGTGAACTGAGTGGTGTTCCCTTCCAACAAACAGTTAAGCACTTACCATTCATATCTATTGTACAACATTTCCCACAGGGGAATCGCTGAAGCACAAAATTTGCTTGATCCACAGATGACATACTTAGTTCTATCTCCACTAGGCCAAAACGCCTGAAAAACGCCCTCCATACATCAATACTCACATGTCTGATCTTCCTCTCTTCTCCTTCAGCTGCCAAAACATTTCTTATAGACAAACTGAAAAATGTCGCCTCAGCCTCCTGTCTGTTTATCTCATCATTCTTCATACATTCTGCTAAGGATTCAAAAAGGGCGCCAAAGAAGAAAAGACACTCAACAAAACGGTTTATAAAAGTTGGAGAATTGAAATTTGCCTCCATCTCAGTGATTACCATAACACAAGGCTTAAGATCTTTGATTACTCTCATCATGTGTTCAAGACGGTCAGCTCTTCCAACCATGCCTGTCAGAGTATATGCAGCGTAGACAGCAACAGCTTCTTCAGCATCCACTTTGAAGAGATTTTCTTGAAGATCTAAGATATCTTCTACCATATCTATATCAAAGGTGAAGTTCAAGTTCAAGGACCGGGCGAAGCTCATCAGCCGTCTGCCTGTCTCCTCCATTGCTTCCCTTGATTTTGTTCCAAATGCAGTGATCCTAAGGTGATGAATAGGAATTTCGAATCGATCAGCAAGAGCTTGCATCAAGATTGTGCATTGAATCCCACTTCTTATCTCAAGATCAATCATATGGATATTTCTTGCTTCTGCTGCTTGATCCACTATGGCTTGAATCCCTGCAAATTTTGTAATCTGAGGCAGAGGATGCTCTTTGTGAAATGCTATAAGAACCTTATTAGGCCACATCATTGCCTCTAGAGGATCTACCACAGGCTTTTTAAGCAAGCCCCTTGGTGAAGTTCTTCCTGTTTGCTTATCAACTTTCTCATATAGAGCTTCAATGAAATAGAATGCCAACCTCTCAATTGGAGTTCCTATAGGAGAACTCATGTTATAACACTGGTTCAAGAGCTTGGAAGCGCAATCATACTGCTGTTCGCCTACTTTCTCAGCACAAGAGAGGAGGTTGAGGATAAGTTGAACCGCTTTGGCATCATCTGCTGCAGAGTGGCCCAAAATAGAACTTGTATACGGATGATTGATATGAGACGCGGACTGAATGAACTTTTCTGCAGCTAATTCGATAATCATCTCAGTCGACGGAGTTGGTCCGGTGGATTGCAGATTCTCCAAGTTCTTTCCATCCAATCTCAGGCGCCGGCTTTTGTGTTTCCTCAGAATGTGAAACGATTCTGAAGGGAAAACGTTTCCCTTTTTCACCGTCGGCTCAATCACCTCTGCCTTTGAGGGCTCAACACAACCATGAGTCTCATTACACAATTGAAATGGCGGAGAAACAACATCAATGTACAAGTCATGCAAGTAGCCGACGTCTGCAAAATGTTGCAGCTGCTGTTGAAGATCTAGCTCGGCTGCTGCTGCATTATCATGAGCCCGAAATAACCCTTTGAAAGAGCCGTCTGAGCCTCCTGCCGGCCCTTCAACTCCATGGAAGCTATCTTCTTCGGAGTAAAACTTGTTTAACATGTCTTAGAAGTAATGCAAATGCTACAAGCAAACTCACTCAACTGCTGCTGCAGTTTTCTACTGCATGCGCTGGTAGAAATTCTATTAATAGCTAACTTGTTATCAATAAAACGACAGAATTTGCAGTATTTGGTCGACAAATTTCTTGTTGTAAGCGATATTCGTTCAGCGTAGTTATCAATTACTTACACGAGCTATCAACAAGTTCGATGTTTTCGATTCAGCATGTAAGGATGTGAGCTTTAAGGTTGTCATTCTTGTTAAAATATTGACTTCTTGTTCAATGACCCCGGAAATTATCTAATTATTTATCACTGAGGGACCATGATCATGTTTTCTTATATTTCACATTATCCTTGGGTTACGGCAACGTCAAAATAAAAAGAACTTGGTAATATACAATAGTTCAGTAACATATAAGTGATAGAAACAAGAAGCTTACATACAATAAAAAATAAAATGGATCAGAATTGCAATGACACTTGCTAGGGTTCATATTGAACTGAGTTCGCGAACGCTTTAAATCGAAGGTCGATTCATAAAGGTAGGTTAAGATTGATCTAGAGAAAAAATTTGCTTCTCGAAAGCATAATTAAAATTCAAAATGGGAACTTTCCACAATGGACGAAAGTTTGACACATGAACGCTATTTAAAAATAGAAGGCTTGCGGTGGTGAATTTGTTTTATCATAGAAGAAGGACGGTATATCAGAAATAAGCATAGGATTTAGACTTGTAAATGAGTAGGGTATCACCCTACTTACATCCATACCCTAAAATACTTAAACAAAACTATCCTATATTCTACCATGCTATAAAATATTCAAAGGGATAAGACCCTAACCCTATCCTACTCTATGTAGCCCGTTGAATCTAGTTTATTTGACTTATGTTCTTAATGTTTATACTAATTTACTCAATATATACTAAAAATATTATTTGGCATATGATACAAAAAAAAAACACTTTTTTATATTTTATTTAATTTAATCATTAAATTTAAATTAGTTAATCTTTATTTTTAATTTTTCATTCATTAATAAAAACTCTCTTAACAAAGTTTATTAATTATTAAAATTAATTTTATAAACTGTTTTTATCAAAAATATTTATTCCACTATTAAATTTAATATTGTTAATTTTATTAATGAAAATTGTTCAACTGTTGCTATTGCTATTCCAATTTTTTTTTTTATAAAAAAAAGTTGCTGTCAATATATTAACTTTATTAATTTGGTTTAATTTTTAATGAAGAAAATTATTTAGTTGTTACTATTCATTAACATATTTGTAATTTTTTATATAAAAAGTTCATCATTAATACAAATTTAATTTTGATATAGATAATTTTTAGGTTAGTAGATTAAATTTAAGTACAAGATAATGGATAATTTCCGAGTATAGGAATTTGAATAATTTATGGGTATAGACCCTACCTATACCCATTATATTATCTTTAATAAATATGAATATGAGTATGACATTTTAGGCTTAGGTAGGGTAATACCCTACCCATTTAAAGGCCTAATTGGATTTGGCTAACTCTACACCAGCAGTCACAGTAATAAAAGTGTTGTTTGTTTAGAATTACATGAGAGAGTAAAACTAGGAATAGGCTTGTAAATTGATAAATTGGATAATTAATATACTAATGTGTAGTTTGATAGTTAACACATAATTGATGTCACTAAATATAATTCATATATATCATCTACTCAATAGGTTTTAGTCTAATAGCATTAATCTCACATATAGTATGAAGATAGGGGTTTGAATCTAACAGACTCTAACATGCATGTCTATAAATAATAAATAAATAAAAAAGTCCATACATGTCATCTTAATCCCAAGGTTTAGATTGATCATATATTAGATTAATCAAGTCGAGTGGACTTAAATATGATTGAGTAGGTTAATTAATTTAATAATATTATTGTGTGATGTTTTAACTCTTAACAAATTTTTCATGCGTCACATGCCTGTATAAATAAAAAATAAATCATACGAAAATTCTAGGCCTAACAAATTCTTAGCAATATTTTTCAATGACTTTAATTGTATATACAAAAAAAAAAA
>JACGDI010005416.1:504916-521280 GCA_014898725.1 Jacaranda copaia | reverse complement strand
AAAAAAAAAAAAATGTGTGCACCGCGCTTTTGCTTGTGGAGCTACATGACAATTATTTCAGTTCTGTAAAGAAAAAATAGAAAAGGAAAATCTTAAGCAACAACAATTGCTTGTTTGTTCAGAAGAAAATTTGACTCCAAATTTACTTTTGATAAAGTAGTGGATATTATAAATAAAAACCACAATACAAAATAAACAAATTTCCTGTTTTTAATATTGTAACTTGGGTTAGAAAAAATAGAACGATAACTATTGTATTAGATTCAAAACATGGATGAGGATGAGGTTTTTGCATTTGCCAAGAAAATTCAAGTGCCTTATGATATTGTGGCGCAAACGAAGCAAATGGGCAAGTTGGTAGTGGCCCCTGCCGATGTTGCCCTGATGATGCAATTGGGCTGCGATGGTGTGTTCTTGGGGCCGGAGGTTTTTGATAGTTTAGACTCATATAATAAGATCCGGGCTATTGTGTAGGCTGTTAGGAATTATAATGATCCATTGAAGTTGGCTGAGGCTAGCAGTGGTTTAGAGGATGCCATGGTAGCATTGAATCTAAGTGAGAATAGGGTCGAGCGTTTTGGTGCTGGTGGTGCTTGCTAGTCGGTTCGGTGAGAGATCTCTATGGCTTGCTTTGTATCTTTCTTGTTTTGAAGCATGAAGGGATGATGTACTATAATGTTGTCTTTAGATGTTGTCTTGTTTCAATGTTGTTTTTTGGCTTTTCATACTGAAAGAATTAGAGTTAATTCTCTTGTACTTCTCTTGCAGCAATCTAAGCATCAAAATGCAGTGGAATTTAAAAGCAACAAAATCTTTTGATAGTTCAAGATGAAAACTGCATTTTAGTGCATAAGTAGCTTCAAACAGAATCATATTATGATTTCCAGTATTCTAAAAGCTTCACAGTTGTGATCATGAACAACATGTTTTTCGAATCAACTCAATTCTATCAATATTGCATTTCATATCAGAACCAAGAAATTATTTCGAAACTATCAGCATATAAAACCTTATGAACACTCTCATTTACTAAAGTTTGAAGTTACAGATTAGTAAACTTAACACTGAAATGATTCAAATTAGTAGCAAATATTTGTTGGAGAACCCAAACATATCATACGATAGTTTACAAATTTAAACTATTATCCACAAGAAGTACTCTAATGATGAAAATTGTTGATGAATTGGGCAAGTATGTAAAAGCTAAAGATTGGAAGAAAGCCATGGAGGACAGCTGATAGTAGATTATGTTTTGAGTGATCAATCATGCACCAATGACATATTCCATTCTGAAATAAGGGTTGAATTATGAAGGAATTCTGCTCCTCATAGCGCAAAAAAATGCAGATTAAATGTGTCAGCATCAGTTTGAATCCAAAGCACTCTCTTGGTTGTTCTTTTGTAGGTTTCTTTGAAAACACTGTCAAACTTTTGTTGCCAAATACTGTCATCGTACAAAGAAGCAGCAGGCAAACTGTTGTCTGTAAGTTCAAAGCAAATCTTGAAGTTTTTGTCTTTGTTATTTTGGAATATCTTTTTAACTTAAGTGGGAACATAAAACAATATTCAGCATGACTGAATTAAGCATAGAAGACTATAATTATTCATAGGGCTCATTTACTTTGTCAGATGAGATAGGATGAAAGCCCACATCTTGTCTCATTCCATGTTTACTTTTTGGGATTTATGCCCTATAAAAAACCACTTGCCCACAACTGTGAGGACTATTTGTTGAATGAGGCACCACACACTTGAGGTGTGATGGTTTTATGACACTTTTAGTGCCACAACTTCAAATAATTTCTGGTTGTAGTGCCAATCAAACAATTTAAAAATAATTAAAAATATTAAATATTAAAAATATACTTATATTAAAATTATTAAAAGAAAAATCGAATTATTTAATTTATGTAAAGATGTTGTAATAGAATGGAGAAAAAATAATTTCTTTATGCTAAATAGAAAAATATTTTAACTAGGGGTACTGTAGTCTTTTATAATTTATCCAAGTATTATAATTTATGTTTCTGTAAACATTCTCGATACAATAATCCAATTTTATTATTTATATTATCCCACAAAGTAAATATAATTTAAAAAATATTAAATTATCATAATGTTACTCTTCATCTCTTATTTCATCCTATCACTCGCATCCCATATCAAAATAAATGGGCCCACAAAGTATAATTTAGAATTATGTGTACCTTGTACCAACTTTTGATGGTGTAGTTGGACCAATATAGTTTCATGCCATAAATGCGTATGACCTTTCTTTGCCTTGATGCTCCATAAATATCCGACATTGTGCTTTTCACAGAGTATCAAAAAGGGAGATATTTAGATGTAGCAAAGAATAAATCTTAATCTTCATAGGATCAAGATAATATCAAACAAAGAAATGTTTAAATATAAATACGCAAAAATTGTAATTTTAATTTAAGTATGATTTGTTATAATTACGTTCTCTTGATGGGATGCATTATTCATGAGTTCAATTAGTTTTCCTCTGCTAAGTTCTTCACTCCAATGAAAAAGTACTTCCTTCTTTCGATAAAAAAACTCTTGCATCTATAATGTTGAGTCTTGTATCTTGAACAAGAACTTGATAATTGTCCTACAATCCATGCGCTTGAACAAACCAACCATCAACAATAGTTCCATTTCTCATCCCAATGTACCACACTTTGTTACCAAACCGCATGTATACTTCATGCTTAGTGTAAACACTTAAAGATTGAAATGACCCTAATGGTAAGTCCTATTTAAATTAGACAAGAGCATTAATCAAACAAGGTTATAATAATTATAAAATACGAAAATATAAATTTAAACAACTTAAGTATACTTACTAAACAAAATCTATTTTTTACAGGCAATAGATATAGATTGACACCTAAAAAATAACACAGGAAAAGAGTTGATATAATGTTATTCTAAAAAATGGAAAATTAAAGAAAAATAATAACTATAGTTTCAATAGAAGTAATTTATAAAAATACCTAAGAAATCCATAAGTGCATCATCAAGTTCTATGTGAGAGATAAATCAAATAAATTCATGCTTGTCAGTGTAAATATAAAAATGAACTTTTTTTTTTGTTAAAAAGAAATAGACGTAATGATGGAGTCCATTTACTTGTATGATCATCATCAATATGTATACGCATTTCTTTTGTATCTGTCATTAGATGTATAGCATAAATGAAAAATAAATACTGAAATACTTTTTAGGATGATAAAATAATGAAATTAACTAAATGTTCAACCAAAAATAATCCTTAACGGCTGTTATAAAATTACCTCCAGCAAGACCACACAGAAAGTTGGAGTCAAGCCAATCCTCAACTTCTTGCACCTCTCTCCATGACATACTTGCATCAAAACAATGTTGCTTTTTGAAATATTAGCAAAAAAGGGCTCAATTGTGAATGTATAATAATATATCGTCCGAACTGTTTCTATAACTGATAAAATATAATCTCTCCCTGAAGTCTATAAATAATAGTTTGTTTCCATTATTTCTCCTAAATGAATTTTCACCTGAACCTTAGTTCTTTTTATAAACCCAGCATCTTCGAGTTCTTCCATGTGTGACTGTTGGAGATCAACGTAATCAACTAAATTGCATTACACATGCATATAAGATATATATATATATAAGATATTGTTCAACAGTATGCAAAGTTAATTTGTGTTTTCCAATATCTTTTTTACCTGTGTGAAAACAATATATGCAGCAGCCAACATAATTATGTTTAAATTATTGACACAATATAGATCAAAATGTAAACAACATCTGAAATGTAAAAAGAATAAACCATAAGAAAAAATATTCCATTCTAACCCATAGTTGAACACATAGTGTGCAACAGAGCATTAGAAAAATAGAGACATATAATCAGAGTAATGATTTAAAGTGACAAATCATTGCATGCAGGAAGAAAATTTATTCACTCCAAGCCAAAAAGGGGCGAAAAAATTTCAGAGCATCTATAAAAATCTGGTATTTTTTTCCCATGCATTTTTAATTTTATAATTAAAATAGGGAATCAAACAATAGAAAATAATGGCTAGATGGAATCATACTAGAAATCAACAGAAAAAAGAGCAGAACAAAGTAAAAAAAGAACTGAATGCTTGAACGAGTTAGTGCAAAAAAAATCGCACAAGAAAAACCCAAACCTGACTGTTGGGATTCCTCTAGCACTGCTGAACTTCTTACAGTGTCTGCGTGTTTGGTAACTCCGCAAACTACAAACGATAGTGTCTAAGTGGTGTTTGAATTTCTCTTATGTTATATATATATAATATAATGTATAATATATATATATATATTTTCGGGATTTTAGTCAATCAATTATAGGTTTTAAAAATAAAAAAGAAGTTTAATAGACTTTTTCTAGGTTGAATTTTGCGCTTTGAAATAGAATGAAAAGTATAATAGGCTTTGTCTGCACCAAATTTATTTTGCCCATTCTTATGTGTATTTACTTTTGTGTATGGGCTGATGAATATTTTATTAATATAACAAATGTGGGCTTTATATTTGGTTTGTTATTAGAAAGAATTGTGTACTTGAAGCACCAAAATTAGGGTTGTCAATAGATCGGATTTTAATTTGAATTTGATCTGAATTCGATATGAATTTTAGGATTTTTATTTAATTAAAATATTTAATAAATAAGATTTGATTATAAATACCAATAACCCAAAATAAGTGTATCGGATATGGAATTAAGGAATCCAATCCGTTAAAGATTCAAATATCAATTTTAATAATTTTTTTATTAAATTGATATTGTTATATATAATAATAATAAAGATTTTAAAATGAAATTTATATATTATATTGACTTAATATCTATATTAACGTCTATATTATACTATTAATACTGAGTCATTAGCCTGTAAAATAAAAGAGATACTGATAAAATATCAAATACAATAATGTATAACACTTCATCTACATATTAATACAATGTGAAATAAGGATTTAGTATTAAAATATTTACATTTTGGACTAATATATGTTAAAAAATTCAAATATAACGTAAATTAGTTATTTTATAATTACAATATTTTTATACAATCTAAAAGGAAAAAGAAAAAAGATATTGAATCAAGTTGGACGTTTTTTTATCGGCCACGCGGCGATGCATCTGTTGAAGTTATATGAAACTTTGTATTTGCCTGTAATTTATTTAATTTGGATTTTTGAATAGATGTATAAGATTACAACAATATAGTAGTTTCTAATATTTGTTATATGGTGAGTAATTCTATTAGACAATTTCATAAATATTGAGAACTTCATTTCAATATATCAAACTGAAAAATGTAGAATAATCTATATTGAAACTTAATAATAATTATATATTGCAAAAGCCTACATTAAGACATTGCAAGAGGTTTCTAATATTTCAATAAAACCAACAAATTTATGTACATTATATACTAATTATTAAATCCCAACATACATATAGGTTTAAAGAGAGTCTCTACAGAACTATAGGTTCAAAGAAAGTGAACAGTAAAACAAGCTAAAAAAAGACCTGAAAAGCTAACAACTCTCACTCCCATTACATTACTACATCAAATAAAATAATAGAAAAACATTAATTGCAACAAATGATAAGATAAATTTATAACATAGTGCTAAAGAGAAAAATCACCTATTTGTTGGATTATTTAAAAATAGAATAGTATTAATGAGCACAAAAATATTCAAGAATCAATTCCAATTCAAGAGGCATCACTATCCAGATAGGCTTCTGTTTCTTTTCATCAACTTCCTCAAATCTATGTTTCCTCATCCTTCTTGTCCTTTTCATCCATATCATTAGAGATTTCCTTCTTTATAATCTGCTCAACCCAAAGAAAGAATGGATAGGTAATGAATTTAGATTGCTTCTTGCTTAAATCTTTGAACCTACACTCTTCAATTTAGACAACTTGATCTTCCTTGATGAAGAGAGTGATCATAGTATTCATGCCAAGGTTTTCACTAGATGTCTTTCTGGTAACGGTGAATGAACTGCCAGCTTGGGACTCCCATACATCTTGCTCATCTTTATGCTTTGTTCTCCAGTTTATGAGGACAAAGATGGTTCATCAAGGGCTAATAATAGAGCGGATATAGTATTATGGATGGAATTAAGCATTGCAGGACGCGAAATTCCTGAAGGTGCACAAGAGCAAGTTAGTGGCTCCTGTGGGAAACCTGGCTACCTAAAGAGAAAGGTTGAATGACCTAGTAGCCCTTATGGAAACCTAGCTGTCTCTTGTCAAAAAGAGACTCTCATCTTTCTTGCTAAAAAAGTAGTAGATATAGAGCACTAAAATTAAACTTAATACCAATAACTAAGATTTATTTAGCATAGGTAATATGTCAATATTAATATCAACCTAATTTGCATAATATGAATATCCAAACAAAAATTAAAAGAGAAGTTGGAGTTTGCAGTTTTTTAAACAAAATAAGGAAATATTCTATTGATAAGTCTTGCAGAACATTAAAAAAGTCAATCAGATATTGTAGTCATATCCCATAGATAAATTGGACTGTGATTATGATTAATCTCTGTTCCTCCAAGCGCAAACATATGCACATAATATTTATGATTTTCAGCTTCAATCCACGACATTCTTTTTGCAGTCATCTTGTTCACTTCATCAAAAACAGACATACATCTTTCTTGCCAAATTTCGCCATGTAAAAGAGAAACAGCAAGTTGTGCATATTTTTTGGAACCAAAGTTATTTTCACACGTCTTGTGATTTGATTTTGATATTTCCTTTTAAGTTCAGTGGATACCTAGAGTCAATCTTTTAAAACTTTAGAATTCTAAAAACAATTAATATCTAATATGTTTTATTCCTATATAGTAGTATATTTTGTACCTTGTTCCAATTAGAGATGCTATGGTCATTCCACTACGTATGCATATGACAAAATCGAATAGCTTCTCTTTCTCCAATTGCTCTATAGATTTGCACCATCAGTGATTCCAAATGCACTGCAAGTAAAAGAAAAAAAAAGAAAGAAATAAGAAAATTTAATATAAGCAATAGATAATCAATAATTACACATAATTAATCCCATTTTTCAACCTATTTCTTCTCTTCGAAGAGTGTTGATAGCTTGCTAAATATTTCTTCTGTTAATTTCTATAGTCCAAGGGTACTGAACCTCTCTTTTCTCAACATAAAAAATCCTACAATCAATTATATTCTGCCTAGCATGATATACTAAAATTGTATATCCATTCTAGCCAATGCTCTCTAACCAAATTAGCCAAGCCATTTTCAATTTTTCTCTTGCTCATTGAAGCCAACCAAGCTCTACTACTACACCTAATGCAAATTCCATTCTCCACAAAATTAGATAAATACAACTTAATCTCGAATGGTATCTGCATGAGTAATAAAATTTTATATAACTTCCAAAAATATAAAATAAAGTAGACATAAAGTAATTTTATTCAACACGTAAACGTTGCTTGTTTGATGCAATAAGCACAAGCCCATTCCTATAGCAAACTGATAAGTACATTTGTTAGATTTTTTTTTTGTGTTGAAAATAAAGTATGAAATTCTAGTGAACTACAGTTGAAAATTACCTGAGAAGTTCTTATTTGCAAGAGTCATTTCTATATAATATAATAAGAAAGGAACTATTGATTTTTTATAGTAAATGAAAATATGCTAATTAGGACAACGTGCAATGTGGAAAAAAAAATGTTTTGTTCAAGTTTAATTACCTGAATGTGTTTCTTCAATGTCAACAACATCTTATGTTCCAATTGTAAGTAAAAAGGAAAAAGGAAAAAATTCAGTTATTATATATATATATAAATATATAATTGTCAGACAGTGGAAAATATTTCAAGAAGCAATAAAAATACCATCAGAAGTTCTATGTATAAATGTTGAATCTAACCATCTTTCTTCTTGCCACATATCTCTCCATGATTCATGTGGAGAAAACTTAGTTTTGAAAACGTTTGCGAAAAAGGGTTCAATGGTGAAGGAATAGTGATGAACAAATTCAATAAAACAAAAATTTGAGAAAGAATATAGAAGACATACCTTAGAAAAAAGAAGATACTTGAAACTTCAAATGTAGCAGACAAAGTACGAGAGAATTTGAGAAGATGAAAGAAGCAAATGTGAAAGTGTCTCCTTTGGCGAAAGATTAAAAATACTTTTAAAAATGAGCAACTCAAAAGTAAAGTGTGTAAGTGTCCAAAGAATATGAGATTACATCAAATGATGTTAAGTAACAATTACTATTAATAACAAATATAAATTTAAGCTTGTGCTTAAATATTTATTGAAATTCAATTCATGATTTCTGTAAAAATTGGGCCTAATATGTAAAAATTGTTATGGACATTTGAATTATAACTAAGTTAGATTTATGGCCGTCAACAAGTAGAATTTAAATTGGATCGGTCATATTCAAATTTGAATATGATTATCAAATTGCATATCCAAATATGACCCGATATTCTATAGGATTTTTGTTGATCAGTATCATATCTAAATACGATAGATATATGAAATTCGATAAAAAAAAAATCAAACCAGATTTAATATTTTTGTTCTTCTTTTTTCCCCCCTTCTGTATTGTGTAAAAATGTTATATTTATAAATTAAATTTACGTCGTATTTGAATTTTTAATAATTTTTTTATTATATATTAGTTGAAAAGTTAAATATTTGAATACGACACCTCCATTTCACATTATATTAATGCATAGATAAACTATTATATATTATTGTATTGACATTTTATCATTATCTCTCTTAATTTTGAGGCAAAAAATTGAATATTAATAACATAATATAGATGTTAGGTCAATATAATATATAGATTTTGTTTTGAAGTCTTTGTTAATATTATATCTAAGAGCATTAATTTAATAAAAACTTACTAAAGTTTGGATTCAGATATTTAACGAGTTAGATAGTTCAATTATGTGTACGGTCCACTTATTTCGTATCATGGGCATTCATGATTAGATCTAATCCAATGAATATTTTAATTATATAAAAATTCTATAATTTGGATCAAGTTCAAAGCAGATTCAGATTAAAATTTGATCCATTGACAACCCTAATTGGATCCACAATAGAACCACTAGTGCCCAACACATCTAAAATAACTAATATTATTTTAAACTCAATTCAACCCAAAACTCAGTGGGTCACTAAAACAAGTCTTGATCAAGAACAAGTTTTTCTTTTTTCTTTTTTGAAATTTATACTGGAAATAAATACATAGAAAAACACATTTTTATTACTGCACTAAGGAATAACACTTCTCATTGTAAATATTATTTACATGATTAATTTTGCAATTTTCTAATAATGCATACAATACTTCATTGTAAACACTTTACAGTAGAAATCGATGTTTACTTGCTTCGACGTTTGCTTTCCAAACAAAGATCAAACAGCTTTTGAGTATGATCATCAACACATTTTACAACAACAAGGAGATCTTTCTTCATGAATTAATCAATAGTTCCTCCAATCGGATGCTTCTGCACAAGATCCATCTTGAAAGTTTGACTGACAAGAGTAGTCTTGATGCTCAACAAGAACCCTTCATCTGCATTATCCATGATAAGACTAATAACCTCAAGTCCATTTTTCACAGTGGTATTTGCATAACCAAGGCTGATTTGATGAACAATCTTTGTACAATTGCAAGGTTTGAAACAAAGGAATTCGTGGAAGCCCTTGTTATTGGTGTTGATGTGAACATGATTGAGCAGTTTGGTATTGGTTTCTATTATGTTTGCTTGATTGCTAAGAAGGTTATTATGACAAAAAACCTTAAAAATGAACAAAACTCAAGCACAAATCCATGTTATCAATTTGTTTGTGCAACTCACCTAAACAGATTAGACAATATCACACAAAAGTTGCTAAATTGGAAATGAAATTTGGTTAACCCAATTGTATGCGATATTTGAAAATTTAAGCTGTATATAATTCTTGTAATTGCTGATGACAAACTATATAACGCATCGTATAATTTATGCAAATATTATGGGCTAACTATTTATTTCCCACATGCCAAATGAATTTATTTGGGTTTAATGCTTGTGAACCTAGTTCCATGCATAACTAGTTCATTTGATTCTAGGTGTTGGTATGTTTATTAATATTAAAAATATTTTACTATCTATTGTCCTTCTGTATGCTTTATTACCTGTAAATAATAAGGAAGCAGATGGCTGGAGGCAATTAGTATTTTTTTTATTAGTATAACTTGTATATAGTAAAACTACAAATTGCTTCGTGTATCTACAAAGAAACTCTTTTGTTCTCATTTTTTGTAATAAAATCAGCATATCAAGCCAATATATTAATTAAAACTATTAAGCACCATTTATAATTGGTAGTTTATCAAAAATCCCTATTTTGTGACAAAAGAAAACAGGTTGTGAGGCTTGTCACTACAAAAACCAAAACAGAAGATGAATTTTCAGTGAAACGATGGCCCTGAGCTTTCCCAATGCTTTCTTGAAGATCCTGTTAACAAGGAAAAAAATTCTATTAAAATTAATAAATCTAATATTAACAAATATCCATATGCAAAATATAATGCACATATAAATAAAACCTAAACGTCTTCTTTTTATGGTGACAATTGGTTCATTCAAATCTGAGTCACTGTCATGTTGCTTCGTGTATTTAGACATATTTGGATTAATATATTGTGCATGTAAGCCATCTTATTGGGATCTATAACTCTTTTTTAGCTTAACAAGAAATAGAGTTTTTTCCATCGATAGGTTCATCATTTCAAGAAAAGGTGGATTGCCCTATGACAACAAAAGATCTCTATTGAACTTTATAAATTTAGAACTTAAACAGTATAACCATACCCATTACTAACCACTAAATGCATTTCCATTGCGACAAATGCATTCATTTGTATTATTTTAACAACATCATCTCTAAAGACATTGCTTCCGGTGCATCAATTCATCACAAATGTTAATAATAGCCATCTCTCTATATTGAAACAAAGTTCATTAAATAATTTATTTTTAACGATTTATTGCTATAAAAAAGATATCCAAAGCATAAAATATTTTTACTTATCGTGGTTTTGCAACAGTTGCCTCATTTCATTTCCTACAGTCAATTGACCAATTAAATTCTACTACATATGAAGAATAGCATTTTTCACGTGTCATATAAAAGAATTTCTGATTTCCATTGGAAACTTGGATAGTTGCACGTAATGGAAACTTTTCAATCTGCATAAAGAATGGAGAGCAAGTATTTTTACCTAACAAATAATGTAAAGGAGCATTAGATCAGTATACTCAGATCTTCCATACAAACTACATCAGCAATAATGTGAAAATTTGTAACCACTTGCACAAATGCTTGTTTTTTTTTTTTTTTAACTATAAGCTCCAACTCAATCAAGGCATCGACAAGTAAATGTGGAAATACAAAGTAATAATATGCCATGCTCACAGCAGTGCAAATGTCCAATATCCATAGTGATAATATGCCATGCTCGTAGCAGTGCAAAATCCAACAGCAATACAATAAACATATCACTTGCTATGATAAACAAGCAATCAATAAGTTAATATTGAGTTTATACTAAGGTAGTAGTCACAGAGATAGCAAAAAATACATTTCAAAATCCATTTTCAATTTTTCCAACGCAATCGTCAATTTTAGGAAAAACAATATATATCATAATCGACGAGGAATCACAATCAGTGTGAAGGGGCGATGTGTGCTCAAATTTCACACAAATCATGCAAGCAAGCCCTTTTCTTATTTGCAATTAAATCCCTCACTTTCCAATATTTATGCCTAAATCTTTATTAATTTAATTTTGAGCAATTTCTAAATATAATCTATTTGATCCACCTGTCATTTTGTTAACACAACCATTTACAATTTATAGTCCAAGAATTGGGGTGTTACATATATCTGACGAGTAAGTACCATACATATTCTTAAGTTACTGCTTAAGAAGCAAAGAGAATGTACTATTTAAGTCAAACTTTAATTTTTATTATGTCGAATTCCAGCTCAAAACATAAAAGCTGTTGAGCTCAGCCCTTGAATTCTTTTTTCAAGTTTAGTTCTACCCACTTTCTTCTTGCGGCAATAAATAAACTAATACCATATGTTATGATTTAACCATGTATTTACCGAGATTACGTACATTTAATTTATTGGGATTTAATTTGGTTATTTAGACCAAGTCACAATATATATATATATATATATATATATATAGAGAGAGAGAGAGAGAGAGAGAGAGAGACGGGAGAGTGGGAGATTATACATGGTGGTTGCTGGAGACATCAAGAATTCCACCTCTGCCAAAGGCATAATTCACTCTTAGGATGTCATCATTTGTACAATTGGCAAATGGTGGAATGTATTCGTGAAGCTATAAGGGCAAAAAAATAATAATATAAAATCAGACAAATGGAAAAAAAATTAAACAAAAAAAAATATACTTTGGATCTTCTATTCCATTTTTGTTTCATCTTCTTTTCCAACTTACTAATTAAATACATGCCATGTTTATCCGATTTCAATTTAATTATTTTTATAAGAAAATATTTGATACACTTGGCATATATCAATGATATAGAATAGGAGATGAAACACAAAATGGAATATAAGATCCAAATTGGGAGGAAAAAAAAGGAGCATAATAATATGAAAAGTGGATGTATTTAGGAGGTCAACAATAGTTCTACTATTGGTAAATCTATTGGTCGGATCCTTTGAAAAATACAATCCCATACAACAAGTAATTAACTTTTATGTTGGTTTTGTGATAATTATTGTTGCCACTGTCAACCAATGAGTATTGATGTAAATAGATATTAAACGG
This sequence comes from Jacaranda copaia, assembly GCA_014898725.1. Lineage (NCBI taxonomy): Eukaryota > Viridiplantae > Streptophyta > Magnoliopsida > Lamiales > Bignoniaceae > Jacaranda > Jacaranda copaia. The sequence continues at coordinate 508,380 of JACGDI010005416.1, read as the reverse complement.
ATCGAATACACTATTTTCATATTTATATCCATTTAACTTTTTGGATATTCGGATTCAACGTAGATTTGACAGATATTTAAAAATGATATCTGAATTCGTACCTGTTGAATATCGGTTGAATTCTAATAGATCCGTTTCGATTATAACTATTCAAATGCATCCATATTTGATTAAACTTATCCATATTCAAATTATTTTTTTTTATATTCATATTCTAATAATTATTTAGACATCTATTTACGAATATCCAAATACATGAATTTATGAACATATAACAAATATATTTCTTTATTAATAGAAGGAACTAAACAATTTTATTAGAAAGAAAGCAATCGAACAAACATCACAATTTTTAACTAATAATTGACTTTATAATTGATTATTAGTACTAATTAATATTAATAATAATATTTAAGTATATTAATTATAAAGTCAACTAACAATAATTATGTTGATAAACTTTATTCTTAAATTTTTTTCTCTATATTACAATAATTTTTTAAATTTATTCTTTTTTCTTCCCAATTCTTCAATTATAATCTATATATACATATATGCATATATGGATTATGAGATTTTTATTGAAAAATATAAATAATATATTATTTAACAAATACATATTCGGAGAGGATATTAAATGGATCGGATACACATTTATCATATCTGTATCCATTTATAATTGAATATCTACTAATTAAATACGTATAATATCCATTTTAAACGAATACGGATAAATTTTAATTTGTATTAAAAAATACGAACGTAAACAGTAAATGAATTTTTAAATATCTATTTATAGTCCTATCAATGAGTCCCTGACAATGAAGAAACATGGAACTTGTGGTTCAGAAAGAACTACAGTTTGTAAAATCAGAAGAGGCAGCAGAAAGAAGCATAAATTAAAGTAGTTGTGCTTCATTTCCATTGAAGAGAGCAGTGGAGGTACAGCCGGCTTCTCTTAGTTTTTTTATAAGGAATTAAAAAGATAAGGCAGTGGGCAAGTGGCTATGCAATTGACTTTCTATGTACTCTTCCATCATTGAAGATCAAGAAAACATAAATTTCGCGTGGAGATGAAAATGATGTTTATTAACCTTATTTTTCATGATATGATTTTATATTTTCAAACTTAGAATGTATTTTAATTAAAAAGTAATTAAAATTTATTAATTAATTAAACAAAAAAATTCTATCTATCCTTTAGAAATAATAAAATCCATCTTGAACTTAATAATTATTTTTTATTCTAACATAATTGGACTGATGGGATATAATGAAATAATGAAATTAAATAACAATACATGATACGATTTTATTAATTTTTAGTATTATTACATTAAAATATTGTTTTCAACCCTTTGTTCCCTAAAAAAATTTATATACCACTAATAAAAATATTTTTTTATTTTTATGTAAAAAGTAATCTATACTATTATAAAAAAAAAAAAACCCTTATTTTGTCTCTAAAATGAAAATTATTTCTTGCAATTTTACAAATGCACTCTTTGATTTTCTATGAAATAAATACATAGATATCATATTGAGGATCAAATTGAAAGTCCATATATACTAGAGGTAGTTATCATTCGAATTTATGAATATATCAAATTTATTCTTTTTACTTATCACACATATTCAATTAAATTAATTTATAATTATAGTAATCGTAATAAGATGTCCAAGCAGTCACCGATGTATTCAAGTTCTCATTATTTCTCCTACAATCACTAAAATACTAAACAGATTTTTATTGTTTCTCGTACAACTACTTATATGCTAAAAAGCTCTCATTATTTCCTCTACAACTGCACATATAATAATCAAATGATTTAGAGATGGGAATGCTCTTTTCCATAAGAATCATAGTTCTCAAGTATATGAGTTTAGTTATTCTCTTCTTTTTGTTTTAGTTACTTTTAATTTATTGATTATTTTGTGTTATAAAAAAGTATAAGTGTTTATATTCTTTTGCATTGTGCTTTTGTAAATGTGATATGTTGTAAGATGTATTAATGCCATACAAAAATGAATTTGGGATCCTTTTTGGTAATCAACAAGATTCGAGGTTCTTTGCCATTGAATGCAATGCAGATGGTTTTCCTGGTATCAAGTTTTTGCATTTTCTTGCATTGGTATTTATAATTTATTTTTTTATGGGCTTAGGCTCAGTAGTGTTTTGTTGCCTTTATTCACAGGCTTAATTGCTTTTGGGGTCTCTAGCCCTTTTAATTATCTTTTTCTATTCATTAGACGGTTTTTTAGTTCTTTTACCATTTTACTTTTGTGAATTTAATTATTCATACATTATGGTTAAGTTGAAAAATCTACAGTTTTACACTGTTTATCTAATTATGGATATATATCATGAATTGAATTAGCTTTTACATGAAATTAAAATAATATACATAAATTATATTTTTAATTATAATTTATTTAATCCTTACATTGCCCAGGGTACATACTAGTACTAATTGAAATAGATGATTTGATTTGTCGAATAAAATCACCAAACATCAATATGATTATCATACAATGGAGACATATTATCATAGGTGATTTTTCCGAAGATCTCGTTGGCAGCATCTGTTGCGTGGAATCCATCCCAGAACAAGTACTCATCTCTATTGCTACATGGAACACTTCTTCGAATACAATTTCCTAAAAGTGTACGACAACATGGACGATCCGCAACCTTAAAATGACCTGAAAATAATCAAATCATCAAATCATCACATGTTTATAGAACTTTTAAATTTTACTACAAGATTAATTAGTTCTAAATGTACCATAAGAAGCAGTGGTTCTATCTATTGTAAACAAAAATTTAGCATCAGGGAGTCGGCTATTCAGATCGTTGATTAGAAGCTTAAGCATTTCGTTGAAAATTCGAGTAGCATTGTCACCAAGTTCAGAGGAGCCAAAGACATCCCTTACTCCGGGAAGAGTGGATGGTTGAGTAATTTGATTCACAGCTACTTTTCTTGCCCCATTATCATACAGTCTCTACAATATATAAAAAGAAGATAAATAAAATTTTGGCTCAAAGAAAAGAAAGACAAAAAGCTACATATTAATTTCTTGAAAAGAAAATCTCACTTGAAGCTGCTTTGAATATTGTGCAAGGACAAGTTCAGCGAACTGTTGTGCGGTATACTCGGGTTCTGAGGAGTTCATTTGAGGAAAATACCAAAAGAGATAATCGTTACTTCCTGTTACAAGATAATAGAGGCACGTGCTTAAATGTTCTTTGGCAGCACTCTCACTCCCCAGTAATTCGGTGATGAGGGAAACTACAACCTCATGATTCGATAATTGCTCGTTTAAACTGATTATGTTACCCTTCAAAAACAAACAGCAAAAATTAAACAGTGCAAATTATTTGTGCACATTATCATATTTGTCATGCTAAAAATTGATATGTACCAAAACTATATTTGTAATTTGCATAATTATGAAAATAGCAA
>JACGDI010005416.1:441785-482546 GCA_014898725.1 Jacaranda copaia | reverse complement strand
CACATATATACATATATAATATATTCACACTTAAATAAACATAGAATATGCATAATATATCTTCAAGGTTAAAGTTCAAAAAGCATAAACATTCTAATGGAAAAAAGAAAACAAAATGATAAAAAAACTTCCAAGCAGTAATGATACAACTATATCTGAGATAGGTTCATGAAGCTGAGAGCTATTCCTAACATATTATCTAACATAAACCAAGAACCACCAAAGAATAAGATGAATGGCATGGCATATAGGTATGATTTAAAGATAGCTGAAACACTGTATTCTCTTCTTTTACCAGTAATATGGTCAGTTCTTTGTGAGAATTGCCACTTGAGACATATTACAGGGGTGAAAACTGAGAGAAAATCATTTGATTCAGGCATTTGTTCAGTTGAACAGCTATGTAACCTTGCCATGTTAAAAGTAATTTCCATCCTAGACACAACAAATGTTGCCTCAGTGTTTCAGATGTTCTGTTGAGTCTGTCTAGTAAGCTTCTCATATATAATACATGATAATTTAATTACATGTTGATAATTCAACGATCAGGCAAAAGGAATCAAGAAAGAAGGGAATGCATGGTCCATCAACCAGACACTCCTAAAGTATTCGACAATATGTCTACAAAGGTTGCTGATAACTATTGTGCAGAGCTCTTTTAGTATTCTCTTCTAAAGTATTCGACACTCCTAAACTATATTAACTATTGTATTAATTAGGATGCTGGCATTTTAGGATATTCATATACGTATTTATTCAATAATTAGGAGAATGGTCATAAATGTGCTATTCCTCTTTTTTTTTCACATAAAAAGGTTAATGGAAGTAACTAAGGAGTGCATGTGTCATATTATACCGATTACTTTGTTAAGGACTATATATAATGTATCACCTATTCAATTATATTATGCAAAAAATTATATCAACCATTATGCTAATTGTAACACCTCAAATCACAAATAAATAAATAGTAGCGGAAGAATTTAAAATTTAAACTTTGGTAAAGAATAAAGGATTAAATTAATTAAAATATTTAGGAAAGATAATTAATGAAAAACCATGGATTAGGCCTTAATTAAATAAAATTCAAAACATATGGGGGTCTTAGTGGAATTAAGAAAATTGGGAGGACTAGTAATTAGTCTAATTGGGCTTAATTGTCAGAAATTCAAAAGCTGATGGGGTCAATGTGTAAGAAGTGAAAATATGGGTGCTAAAATGAAACTCGAGGATCGTTTTGAAAGGTGGTTGAAAGCTGGGGGGTGGCTTGTGCAATTAGACATAAGTTGGTTTGTGTTTATATTTCAAGGACATAATTTTCTAAAATACTCAAAATCATGCCCAAGGCTCCCCACATTTAGTTTAGCTCCGCTCTACCCCAAAACTAAAATCTAACCAAATAATCTTGTTCCTTACCTGACCACGATCACAACCATATCAAATTTCTCCAAAAATAACCAAGAAAAAGAGTTAATTAGGTGGCTGGTAATGGAAAGTCGCCAGTGGTGATGGGTTAGTGGAGTTAATTGATTGAAGTTTGAAAATAGTTAGTGAGTTGTGATGAGCTCAATGTGGAGAACATTTTTATAGCTTCAATTCGAGGTTTGGTAGTCAGAGGAAAGAGAATTTAAGGGGAGAAGGTGTTGTGACAAGGGGTGGTGCGCGCACGGTTTCAGGTGAAATTCACCAGTAGGGAGAAGAGGAAAGGAAGAATTGAGTTAGGGGTTTGACGGGCTCGACAGGGCGCATGTCTAGGTGGTGGTGGTTGGGCTCGGGTGAAGGTCAGTGGCGACACTTCAACAACTCTGTTATAGAAGTTGGGGAATCTCATTCCGAGCACATCTAAGCTGAAATTGGACTTGAATTGGACATAAACTCGGTCTAATTGGGTAAATTTTGATTCTATCAAATTGATTTACCTTAAACTAATTCAAGGTCAAACCTAAATTAATTTGAATTTGGAATTGGGCTTTAACTTGAATAGCATACGTATGTGATTTGATTATTAGGCCCTTAATTGTAGACTCAGGGGCGGACTTTGGTTGGTACGAACACAAGTAAACTAAATTAAAATTTAATAGACGCTACTAAGAGAATTGCAGTTAAAATGTTAACGTAAGGAACTTAATTATAGAAGTTAAGTAAGGTAATCATATTGATGCTTAGAGCTATAGTTATGTTATTCATATCCACTTAAAGGTAGCCAAGTTCCTAATAAGCCAGCTATTCCTAAACAAGACATAAGAGGACCCTCTTGGAAGACGAAAACATGTTATCACTTAATAAAAGTAATGTACTACTATTAGAATCAAATTCTAACACTATGTCTAATGAATTAGGTGAGAAGAGTGCATGTATCATTGGTGGCCAGGAGGGTGCTATTTAACGAGGACTATCAGTTGAGTTTACAATAGCCTTCCATAAATACTTGTTATTAAGCTTTGCCATTCGGTCTTGGTTGTGCTGAGATGCTATGATTGATAGTTTTCTATTCTATACGATTTGTGGGCTCTAATGTTGAATCTAACAAGCTATCTAAGATGTTCTTTTTGTTTGAAGCTCTTGAGCAATCGCCATGCAAGTTCTCAACCCTACTTGATATGACTTCTTAGCTTTTATGCTTATGTTGAAGAATATATCCATTCTGTTTGAACCCCTTTTCTTGCTAAAGATTATCATTACCATGACTTAGTATCTTAGTAATTCTCATGATAATCTATTTGAATCTTGCTTATCTTTTATCGGTAACTCTTGAATTTTACTTATTTGAATTTCATATCCATCCAAAGTTGTTGCATTCCTAAGTTGCATATTATAATAATACACGTTTGCTATGATATTTGCGAAAGCCCACCACAAATCGCCCTTACATGGATTTTGACTCCTACTTGATGACAATTTATATTATCACTTGAGAATTGCGATTGTGTGTGGAAAATGAGTTTCACAATACTTATTCCATCATTGCCATGATTATTACCTTGAAAAATGTTCAATCATAATTGCTTGATTGCTTGTTAGCATGGCAAACTAGGAATGTAATAAAATGTTGTTGGACATGTCACATGGTCTACATGATTACAAGTATTACCCTTAGGGGTGGGCCTTGAGATCGGTTACAAACTGACGATAACTGTTCTTTCAGTTGATACCCATACATGCTATACACATGACCTAGTTTCATAGCCTATTGGAGGTAGTTATCTATGAACTAATAATGCATGCGGCTAGCCATGCCTAATGCTTGGTTTCATATCCAAGTTGATATCACTCAGAACGTGGAGGGATAAGGATTTCATGTTTTTTTGATAGTGAAGCAACAAGATAGAAAAACCACCACCAACTTATTTGTGAGAACGTTTACTAAATGATAAATGTTTAATCTTCTTTCACTATCAGCAGTTCTCTGTGCTTGAAATGTATCTTGCATCTTTATGAACACCTTGAGAATTCCGCTTGTTACTTCATTAATTGCTTGTCATGGTTCTATGTGTTGTAATTACCTTTTCATTATTAACTCACTAAGTCCTTCAGACTTATAGTTTGTATTGTTTCATCTTGTTCTTTCTCCAAGATAAGGATCCATAAGAATTGCAGGGGATAGGCTTGGGAGTACATAATTTTGTTTGATGTAAATAGAAAACAGTGGAAGCTACTGAGTACTTTTGTTTTGTAATATGTCTTGATAATATCTCTTTTGGTTGTAATAGTTCTATACAAGTGTGAACTGTTAGTAACCGACACATGTGAAGGACTTTAACCCTTCAGAATGTTTGCATTTCCTTATGTTTATCGAGTGGTAATTGTTAGAGTGGTAGTGCTCCAATTGGGGGCACCCATCTCCAATTTGGGGCGTTACACTAATTAATATATTTTTATACCAACAAATATTTACATGAAAGAAAATGCAAATCTTGACATCCATGTATTGAATTAAATATATAATCTCAAGGACATTTTATTTGTGCAAATATATTTCTTCCCAATTATATATTAATATCAACATTTATAACATGAACATAAATATATATCATTCAATCATTACAGTAATATAACAAATAAAAAATTCTTTGTTTTGCAGTACTTCCCATGAAAAACTACACGATTTGATTTATAACAATTATTCCTCCCAAAATTAAATCATATATATATATATATATATATATCCCATTTGCCAAATATTTCCTCAAAACATTAAAACAAATCGTAACTCACCATTATTTTAATCACCAATTCAGAATAGTATAATCCATATATAGAGATTTAGTACAATATGGCTTGTATTATTACAAAAACTACTATTAAGGATGCTGAAAATATATATATCTATATATATTTTTTGATTTACATATGCACATACATCTAAAATTCGTTTGAATTTGAATTTTAAATTTTATGCATATAAATATGAAGTTAATGTTACTCTATTAACTGACCACAAGCAGTACGAAGCAGCAAATGTTGTAGGATAAGGTTATCATGTTAATAGGAAAAATTAACTTTAACAGATAAAAGAAGCTCAAATGTAACAACCTAAGCAAAAGTAAAGAAAGACAAGAAAGAAATGCAACAAAATACATTTATTTATATCAAATAGTCTGAGTTACATGGCAATAATTTCTCAAGACCTGAAAGACATCTTGGGTTCCCCTTGTGATGTACTCTCATACAATAGATCGATAAAAACTTTAAAAAATAAAAATAAATAAAGCATAAAAGCAAGCAACAAATTAAAACATGAAGAAGGCAAGAAACCTCCTGAAGAATATCTTGGATCTTTTTTTTCATTTTTCTTTTTACTTTTTTTCCCTTTTTTTTTTGGGCCTGAGGATGTGGGTCGGCCGGGTTTCCTCACAACCTCTCTCTGCAGACAGCACTGGTAGAATGAATGAATGAATGAATCATGGGAATATCGCTAACTGGATGATGATCAGTTCATCATGAGTTCAACAATCGCCAGACAGTTGCTTGTCATATTAGTCAATTTCGAAGCATAACTAGACAATGGGGACACAGTCTGCATCTGTTGAAACTCATCCTCACAATCCCCAACAAATGTTATGACAGCACTCAGCATACTCCTCATCGTACCTATGTCGTGATGTGGGAAAGCTTCCATCGTCTTCTCGAAGTTGTCCACCGCCGTATCATAGCTGTCCTTACAGTCCTTGAGGGTGGACAGAATATCCGCTGCGATTCCAGGTTTTTCGGCAGCCTTTTTCACCACAGAAAGCGCCTGTTTTGCGAAGTCATTGCTGGCTTTAACCGCTACTTCAAGAACTTTGTCGACGTTAATACTGCCAAGATTCCCGCCTTTCAGAACTGGAAGAATTGTTTCCACGCAGAGCGCTGGGTGGTCTGTGGACTCACAGATTTTCTGGAGGATTGGATTAGTGTTGACGGAGTGGAGTTTTACAGACAAGTCGATCGAGTCCAAGGACTGTGACTGCAGCTTGTTCTTGTCGGAATTCAGAGAAATGGACTGAGACGGCGGTTTTGAGATGGATGATGGATAGAACTGGACATAGTTATTATTGTTATTATTCTGAGAAGGGTCTACTACTGGAGATGGCGATTGTGATGGAACGAACCCCACCTCTGGCTGCTGGCTGGGGGAGATGTCTGGGGAGAGACGGGCGTTGATGGAGACGATGAGATAAAGGGCGACGATAAGCAGCCTGAGGTTGTTTCGGGGTTCCATTATTGCTGGGGGTGTAGAGGAGGGCGGGGAGGGCAGTGCTGTATGCAGATGCTGAGAAAGTTGGAATGTTTTGGTGGAGAAAAAGAATGTGATTTGGGTTATATAGAGGAGGTGGGGATTGGTTGCAATGGATAAAAAGGATGACCATCATTTTTTTTTTCCTTATTTAGGACAGGCAGTTTTCAGGTGGTTATTGATTTGTGGTTCTTGGAATAAGGTTGGTGTTGATTTGGGTAGTTTAGGGATGCAAGTGAGACATGAAAAACTATTTGGGTGGCCGAATTTGCCTCAGCGGCTGCTTTAGTTTCGGTCAAATCAGTTTTGAGCTTATAGCAGACATCTAGAGCATAAAAAATATCCTCTTAAATTTAGTATATCATTAGTTTAGAGGATCACAAATAATCCCACATGTTAATTAAGTGGTTGAGTAATAATGGGAACTTTACCCACATCATTTTAGGAGCACTTTAAATCCTTCGTTTCATTTTACGTTGAATCTCCTATTTAAAGTTGACAAATATATACTAAATGTACGGATCTGAAAGCAATTGTTTTTTGAGAAAAATATTTAATATACCTTAACATATATTTATAAAATAGAATGAGAGATAAAATCTGAAATGAAACACAAGATTCTAACAAATTTATTAGAGGCCCAATTTCCTCATTTGCTAATAGTTTTTCTTATTAATTGGCAGTTTAGATTCTCTATTTCATTTCATGACTATATGTCATATGTATTACATATTTTCTTACAGAAAAATCAGATTGAGAATTAAATACACTTAGCATATATATACAAAGTAGGTATAAGAAATGAAATACATAATGGAATAAAAGATTCAAAGTGATTAATTGGGCTATCATATCGCAATCCTCTCTTGTGAAACATTAGGGAACAAATGTGACTATGAAAATATTTACTTGATGGGAGCCAATGTCCTCTGCATATAACAAGTCATACTCATAAAATAGTGTGTCCATTGCATTCAAAGATTTGTAACATCACTTAATTAGTCTTCAAAGGTCCAAAGTGTAAAACAGAGTGAAATAGCTATAACTCCAAATCAGTCATAAATAACCAACCTTCAGGAACCAAAACAGAACAAGCTTCCTTCAGATATACACACCCATACAAACTTAAAAGACTCACACACATACAAACAACAGGATTAACATAAATCTATAGTAGGGAGGGCAAACTATTGAGTTTCATCGAAGTGATCTACATCACCAGAAAACGAACCGTATTTAGTCATGGCTCTTCACCACAGTAACAGGACAAGTAGCATTGTTCACCACATAGTTGCTAACGCTGCCCATAATAACCCTACAGAATTGCATGTAGTTAGGTAGATGGAATACGCATTAGGAAGAACTTGTTTTGCAGTACAAGTAAACCATCAAAGTTCGAATTTATCATGCAAATATGTGTATTCTCATATAAAAATGTATAAAAGCTGCTAAAATTCCATCCTATAAATGGAACAAGTCCGACTTCATTTGACTGTTTTACTTCGTTGTAAAGAGCCTTTGTCAATGAACAAGAAATTTGGAAGGTAATTGGCTAAGTTTATTTAATAGATCTTAAGTTGCTACATCTTATAAGATGTTTTCAGAGTTCATAAAATGTTCTATCTTTTTTTAAAAAAATAAACTCTTGAATTGTTTGAATAAAAATAAGATTTTGGAGCTTATGAAATATTATTAATTATAATTTTGTAATTAATATGAATAAAGATAAAGGAGTTTGTTGAGATTTCAAAAATAAGTTAGTACCTTTTTGTTTTATTAAAAGAGCTTACAAAATTCTAACATCATATTTTCTTAAAAAAGTTTACACTTTATAATACCTTTTGAGTTTGCCAAGACCTCTATTCCCGATAACGAGGCAGTCAAGGGGAATATTGTCAATTGACTCGCATATCTTCTCCCGAGGGTCTCCCCAGAAGATTTTCAGGAGCACAGTAATCTGCTTTCAAGATAAACAAAAGTCATTTAAAAGATTGCAATTCTGGAATGGAAGGAAACAAGTTGTTGATATAATAGCAAACCGACCTCTTGCTGTCTTGATGCGGTAGAGACAATATCCAATGTTTCAGAGTCAGGAGCAACCCCATATTTCTTTGTAATATTGGGGTCGCAGAAGTCGCTCAAAGGAACCAAAGCTATCAGAATTACAATAGTAGATCAATTGGGCAATAACAAGAGAATTATAATTAAAAAAAACACTCAAATACGACATTCCTTCTAGGAAACACTTCATTTTTAGTAAGCTACCACAGCTCGTTTGATGGAAAGCTATGCATAATAATTCAACATAAATAGAGTACAAAGAGAGGGACAAGTGGGAGTGAGAAATATTCTCATGTCTGTTTCTTCTTCATTGGCAATATATGATGCGATATCATAGTCTTTAGAAATGTGACTTGCAATAAACACACCACGTTTGTTAATGGAACAATACAATGGTTTTACGGAACGAATCATTATGCTCAAAGACAAGGTTCAAACAAAATAAATATCATAAAAGAAACTATCAATATGCGCATGCACGCACACGCACACACACACACACACATATATATGCATGAAGACATATATATAGAGAAAAATCTTGGTGTTAGAGATAGAAATAGTGGAACATATCTGTGCAGACATACATATAGAGACATCTAGGTGTTAAGAGATAGAATTAGTGGAATAATTGAACCCATGGAAACAATGTAATAACACAGCTGAGAATAGATCTGACTGAGAAAAGATTAAAAGTATTATCATTTTACACTAGTTCAAAAAAAATGATAGTAATCATGGGAAGGAGGCAATAGACTAAAGAGGCTCCAAATAGGAGGGTGAGAAACTATCACTGAATCTTCAATGTTGATCACAATTTTTGCCAAAACGACCAAAAAATATTCATTCATACGAGAATCAGGAAACCAATTAACAAGAATATGAACACCTAGGAGAGGTAAAACCTAGCACAAAACAAATTCGTTTTCTCATGACTCCAAGAATACTCACCATCGAGAATCAGAAAGCAACAAACCTTATGTCTGCAACAGTTATATGAAGTAATGCACAAAGAATAGATTTTTGAACCAACCATGAAGAGGAATATCGTAACATCCAACCGCACCCCAACCCCAACCCCAAACCCCCCAACCCCAGAAGAATGTTTCACAAAGAGAAAAAGATCGAAATTCAGAAACTGTTATGATAAAACAGCAGATCACTTAGTAAGATCAACTACTGGCTTCCACCCTTTTATTGACTCTGGCTAAATCACCATAAAACCCTCCAAGAATACAAAAAGCTACCTTGGTTAGTTCAACTATCTTGTCAAAAATCCTTGAAATCAGACACTAGTAACTCAAATTAAGAGCAAAACTTCACACAACATAGCTTCATTCAAGTACCCCACCTCCCAACACACACACAAACACATACTTGTTCAAAATTCAGACAAAATAGGCCAAAAAGAACACAAAGACAGACAAGAACTACACCATATGGTAGTATAGCTAATAAAGAGCGCGTGGGGGCTGGGGGTGGGGGAAAGTAGATAGAGTGAGGTGAGGTGCATACGAGAACCGTCAGCTTCCCAGAGCTGGATCTCTCCTTTCTCATAATGGCCTTCGGGGAGTACGGTCACTAGAATCAGGTGATCGCCGCTCCGAGATATGTTATCGACAGCCCATTTGAGAGCCTTTTTGCTGCACGCCGAGAAGTCCACCGCCACACCCACTCTTCTGCAATCTCCCATTTTCCACTCTCTTTCTATAGATAATTTCTCCGCTTTATTACAGTATAGAGAATGATTGTCAATTTATCTGCGTCCTTTAAGACAAGGGAACGAAGACGCACTCCAGTATTAAATTTGGCTCCGAGTGTGGATGACAATGATTGGTTGTCTTTCGTTTTCCACCGTTGGATTATGTGAAATGAGATCGTGCGGCAAAGGAAGCGGGTCGTGTTAGAGTTTAAAAATAATTGGAAATTAAATTATTTAGTCCTATAATTTGGGGTAGGGATACCAATTCAAATGGGTTGAGCGGTTCGGTTCGGATTGGATTAACGTAGAAATATAATATAAAAATATCAAATTTAAATACAACTTAACTTAATGTTAAATCTAAAAAATTTAATTCTAAATTGATTTATAAAAAATTATATCAAGTTCAGATAAACTTAATTTTTAATTAGATCCCCCAATAATATAATAAATCTAACCCAACCCAACATCAATCTAATAAAACTAACTCAACCTGATCTCGTTATTTTATTTTTCATATTTATAAATTTTAACATTATAATTGAAAAGAAGCTTGATCCACAATAAAATTTAAAATTCAGCACAATCACTAAGGTTAAAGAAACATAAAAACTTTAAAACTTGTTATGTTCATAAGTACTCCGAATACAAAAAATAATAAACCATTGTTCAGTAATTGAATTTTTAAAATTTTAATTTTGGATATATATTATTTAGATTTTATTTCAATTAGTCAATTTTTTTCCGGTGGGTTGGGTTGAATTAGGTTTATTAGGTCACCTGCTTTTTTTTCTCATGTTAGGCGGGTTGACCTGAAATCAACCTAACTTTTTTTTTTTTCGAGTCATTTTTGGATCCAACTCAATTTGACCCAAATCCAAAAATATCAAATCCAAACTTTACTTATTTTTTTTCTAAATAAATTATTTTTGGGTCATCGAATTAGATTTGATTTTGACAAAATAAAGTTTCTACTTTTGAATTCAAAGAGTGTGTGCGTGAATTTAAATTATTATAATATTAATGTTAATTATATTATTAAATAATAAAATAGCATATATAATATATGACATATATGTTCTTTACTTTTTATATGTCAATATGTACATATATACATATCATATTTTTTTTAAACATGATTGTTGCTGATTTTTCAATAATTGGAATGAAACTCGATTCGTATAAATACATTCTTGTCATTTAAATTTATTACAAACTTATTATTTCAATTCATAAATTTTTTGGCAATGAAAACCTCATCTATAAAATTATGTAATGATATAACTATTTAATCCTTTAGTATTTTATGTAGAAACTATTTTAAATTTTACAAAATGATTGAACATTCTAAACTATATAAAATTTTATAAACCAAACCACATAGAAAACACTAAAATAATTTGCAAAATTACACTCAAACTTGTTAAACTCACAAGGATAATTTCTGAAAAATAAAAGAACCTAAAATAAGCCACTTATTTCTTTAAAAAATAAATAAGAACAATTATTAAAAAAAGAAAAGAGAAGAAGAAGAAATCTCACTGAAAATGGTGCAGTAGAAAAGCAAGTGATAAGATCACTACTCCTGCGAAAACAAAAACCAAAAACAACGTAGCCAAACTGAACCATGCAATTCCCAAATGTGTCTTGTGGTAAATATGCCTTATATCTATTGATTTCTTCACAAATCCAAGCAACTCCTGCCCCACTCTCCTCCTACTTCCTTTATATCCTTTGATTTCTTCACAAATCCCTCTATAGTAAAAATCCTTGACATTTATATCCAAATGCGGCGTCTTGAAAAGCTTCACAATTTCCTCCTCCCTGTCAGGGCGAGCATAGATGAGAATGTTCTTCCCTTGGAGCAATCTCACATCCCTTTTGGATTCGATCAGTTGTGCCATTAGGATTGCATAAGAAGTAATGTTCTTGGGGCATTTGGGGTGGCATTGTTCCATTGCTATGAGATTTTTGAGCAAGATTTCTGTGTGATTGTGGATTTTTATAGATGGAATTGTGAGTTTTCCGTTAATAAATTTGATGTTCAATGGGCTTTCTGCAGTGATTTTCTTGAGTTTGATTCCGATAGAATGCATATTTGTCGCCTTAGGTATATTAATCTGCCCGCCATTTAGTGGGGTTGGAGGAGACGTTGGGAGAAAATTTAGCCTTAGTAGGTCGAGTAAATGCTGGATTTCTGGACTAAAATTCTCCGGATATGGCCCCTGAATCAACTTTCTGAAGAAATATAGAGAAAGTTCAACGAGGGACATCTTGCATTGCTTTGGAATCGGGACCAAATGGAACAGTTTTTCAAGAATGAAAAAGGGAACTTGATTTTCAAGTAGGATTAAGTCGGATGTTAATCGAAATAGAGTACCAACTGTGGTGAAGATTGGATCGTCTCTGCGTCTCAAACTCTTGAAGGCTATCTCAAGAAAGAGTTCTATGATGAAGCAGCCATCAAGAAGCATTGTTTCTACAAACTGATCGCTCTGCATATCAACTGTTTGACAGTAGAAATTTCTAGCCCTGTGTTCTGCACGTCTTACTGCATCAACGCATCTGTCAAGAACTGTTTCTTTATTTGGTTTCCGGCTGAGTAATGTGCTCAAATATCTCCATTTTTGATCCTCCAAGGCGTTGGGTTTGCCATGGTGAAAAGGGCCGATTGAGATTAAGGAAGGATGATAGTACTTTTGTTCGTCTTCTTTGAACAGTTCTTCAGGGACTCTGGAGATACAAGGTGGTGGAGAAATGATCTCTATCTTTTGTTTGATTGAGGATGCAAGATTATCCCTGCTCATAATGTCAATCGACACGTGATCGTTCTTCGTTCCCAGGTTTTGGAGTGAACTCGAACCCTCTTCCATTCCCGAGTATCTTGAAAGAAAATGGAGAAAATGAGTTCAGAATGCTGAAAGTGAAAGTGCCCAGAAAGAAGCACTTTGGATTCTCTATTTCATTTTGTATTTCATCTTCTATTTTAATGTAATGTATATATACTAGATGTATTTGATTCTCAACAAATTATTTTTATAAGAAAATATCTAATACACGTATCATACATTCATGCAATGGAATATGAAATGAAACATATAGTCCAGTAAAGAATCTAAACCGAGAAAGCAGGCATTTTCACCTAACAGAAACTAGAACTCTTAAACTACGTAATTCATACTAAGATTAAAGAATTTCCAAGACTTAGACAAAAAAGATAATAATAGACTTCAAATGCAACTATGTATCTACCATGCAAAAATATTTAGCATGATGTTAGAACAACTTACCAATAGGTCAAGAATTCTTGCCCACTTAGCCTGTGTTTGAGGGCAATTTCTCTCAAATGAATTGCATGGATTGTTGGGTTTTTTTTGTTTTTTTTTCTGACAGTTTTAAAGCCAAGAAAGATGGGGAGAATCAAAGGTGACTTAGAGAGCTGGCAAGAAGTTTACTGAAATAAGTGTGTTGGTTTAAAAGTGGATGACTCTTTTTACTATATGTTTTAGAACTAATAGTCTCTCTATATTTGAAGAGAACCTTTTTCTTCTGAAGCAAAGCAAAGGATTATATGAAGTTAACAAGGAATTTTTTATTCTTTGAAAATGTAGTACAATTGAGAAAAGGAGGTATGGAGCTGATAAAAATTTTAAAATTGGGCTACATTATCTATATGCAACGTCAGCATTTTACTTTATAATATTATTATATTTTTATTATTTTATTTGATCGAGATTTTATTAACTCTAAAGTATATTACAGTCCAATGAAAATGATGTGACTTAATAAAGGGTTTTTTTTCTTTAAATTTTACTTTTAAAAAATTTTAAAAAAAGTTACCCTTCGTCTCATAAGGAAAATGTGATGAAAATGTTTATATTCAAATCTAATTATAAAAAGTAAGGATAAATGAATATTTGATGATAAGCTCTAAATTGACAAGTACATTGATTCTTTGCCGAGTCTCATAAAAAGCAGAAAACAATATTGATATTCTTTTTTAAGAAATGTAATTATTCCTTAATTTATACCTCACTTCCATTTGCTTTCGCATAATGCTTAAGGGCGTCAATCGTATCGTATTGAGTTGTTTTATGTTGGATTGATGTGGGAATATTATAAAATTTTATTCAATTCAAATTCAACTTGAAAATTTTCGTATTAATCTGAAACCAACCCATTTCAACTTATAATTATTTTTCACTAACAATTCATTTAAAAAACTTGCAACATTTTATAACCAACTAAAATTCTAATAAAAGAATCAATTAAAACAAAATATTAGGGAAAAAATTGACTTATTCCAAAATTTAAAAAAAAAAGTCAACCTTATTATATTATGGAGCAATTTGATAATTATATTTCATGCAATTTTCTATCAACATCAACAGTATAGAAATTTTAATGCTAAACCAAAGTTTCATGACAATTCAATTTTAACAATAATGAACTCGAATTCTATAAAAAAAAATACAATTTCTCCCATCCAATCACCAATAATTCTCCTAACAGTATTGGGTAGCCAAATATCTAAGTAGTAAATAATAATTTTTAGTTCATCAAAAACTAATTCAGAGTTAAATTATTCAAAACTAACAAGTCATTAATTAAAAGAGCAAAAAAATAGCATATTCTAACTTTTAGTTTCAGTCATATCTCTCGATTGTTATTTTCTTCTTCTAATTGAGATTTGGAGCAAAAAATAAGTACACAAAAGTATTAATTCATACAAAATCATACATACATATATACTTTTTTTTTCCTTTTTTAAAAAATTTGGATCAGATTGGATTAGGTTGAGTTGGTTTATATTGTGTTAGCGGGTTACCCAAAAAAATTATCACGTTAATCAAGTAATCCAAAATCCAATTTGAAGTAACTCACAATTTTCGTATTGCTTACTGGGTTGACCCAATATCAACCCAAACCAATAACCTCTAATCCAAACTCAATAATATTATATCGATTCGTATCATATTATCATGTTGTGTCGAAAATTATCATCCCTAATAATACTCAAATACTTTTTAAAAAGGATCTAAAATAGTTACTTTAGTCCAATAAAAAACTATAGAGGAATCTATATATTTTTCAATGGCTTTTCATTTCTTTTTCCTTTTCCTCACAATAGTCCAAAATCCATGCATATCTATATATGGCATAATTGTCTTCATCAACCTTTTGTATTTAAAAATTTTGTATTAGCCTTAATAGGAAAGCAAGCAACTGGGTCATGAAGATAAAACAATTAAAAAAGAAAAAAGAGAAAAAGCCAACAAAATATTCACTTGGTACACAAAAAAGCTTGTATTGATTTGTGGGTATCTTTTTGTATCAAATTATTCCAAGGGAATATTTTAATAATAGTGTAATAAAGTACTTTCATAGATTTTAATTGGAAGACTGCACAAATATTTTTCATTTTACTTATTTTTTTTTCTTTTTTCAACCATCTAATTTCTTTTAGTGAACCTTTTTTTTTTTTTACCTAAATAAGTGAAGAAAGTTTTCAACCATCTAACCCTTGTAATTATTGTTTCTTTAATTATTATAGTATGTAAGTGTTCAACTAAAAGACAAACTCTTATAATGTGGCAATGTCGCTTGCCAAATTTTGAAGTATTTCGCTTTTATAAACTATAATTATTGTTTCTTTAAGTGTACAATTAAACAATAATATTAATTTATACAATTTCCTTTAGAATTAGTATTTCTTTAGGAATATTTTAATTAGATAAAAAATAAAAAAAAAAAGCTAAAGAACTTTTAAAGCTCTCATTTAACTCCTAAACACTAAACAAAAAATGCAAGAAATTGGTCTATTTCTTACACGTACAACGTACAAATTAAAGTCTTTTAAGAGAAAAAAATAATTAAAGACCGAATATTTTCTCAGTAGAAAGAAAAAAAGTGAAAGACTCTACTTTTTTTCTATAACGTCATTTAATTTTAAAGTTTCTTTTAAACATCAGCAGGGCGAAAATCAAACATATAATTTTAAATAATTTGATTTTTACACATCCAACACAAATAGTTACAATATTTATCTTGTAGAAGGAGAGCAAACCATGTCTATTGTTTCAACTTATTTCAACATCAATGATAGCCACAATGACTATAGAAATTAAAAGAACTGGTAGAGTTTCTTAAATACCAATCTGTTTCAGATGGACCATCATTTTCCAATGAGTTGTCAAGTTAAAAGAGTTATTCAAGAATTCTATAAAAACATGCAAATTTTTTGGGCTCCATGTTCATTAACACCACCTCATCTTCATATGCATAAATACATCAACTCTTTTGACATGATCAAACCATATTTTACACCTAGCTCTATTTCATAATTTTGGCTTAAAAAATAATTATTTTTCTTACAATTTTTGAGATTTTCTTGGGCTTAAATGAGCGAGGATTCCAGCATTATCAAGATAGAACCTGTGGGGAGCAAAAATGGAAATCGTTGGGATGAAAAGGGGTGCAACAATATCATTCAGATATTTGTTTCTCATGATGATGAAATCAAGTCGATTCAATTCCATTGGTGATGTCTGAGAGTTGTCGTGTCAATAATGGCTACAAATTTGATGTTGTAAGTTGATTTATTAAGATTTATGCTTTTTTTAAGCTTCTTTTTATCTATAAGGGTAGCCATATTTCGATGCTCAAGTGAGTATGTAGATTTATCTTACCAGGAAAAAAGGGACAAGATTTGTACTATCGAATATGTAATATGCCTTTTAGGATTTTTTTTTTAATGCTATTTATTTGATAGTTACATAGATTTGCCCAACTCCTCTAAAACAACTCCCAGAGATTGTCTCCCCAAATGCTTGATGGTTTTTGACCTTCTCAACTGCCCCCATAATGTTCCTGGCCTTAGCCTAATCTTCTCATATCCCCTATTGCTTTCCCTTTTTTGTAAATGAAGGGTAGCTTACCCGATCAAACTTTCAATTAAAATAAGCCAAAGAAGAGTGGCCATAATTCCACATATCCATATCAGTAGAACCCCATAGCTCAGTCCAATCCCGCGGTTTGGTAAAAGCTAGGGCTGTTAAGGATTGAATTTGGATTGAATCAATCATATCTGAATTCAATTATCAAAACTTATATCTAAATCTAACCGGATAACCTATAGGACCTTTGTTAGTCAGTTCATATCCGAATCATATCGATATTTGAAATTCAATTAAAAAATTTGACCCGATTTAATATTTTTTCTTTTTTTTCTTTTTTTCCTTTTTTTTCTTTTTGAATTGTATAAAAATATTATATTTTTAAAATAAATTTACATCATAATTAAATTTTTAACAAATTTTTATTATATAATAGTCCAAAAACTAAATATTTGAATATTAAACCCCTATTTTATATTATATTAATGCATAGGTAAACTATTATATATTATCCCTGTTTCACATTTTATTTATATCTCTTTTATTTTTTAGACTAAAACTCAATATTACCAACATAATATAGATGTTAATATACATGTTAGGTCAATATAATATATAAATTTTACTTTAAAATCTTTATTAATATTTTATATAAGCGTATTAATTTAATAAAAAAATTTTTAAGTTCATATTTGAATTTTTAGCGGATCGAATTTCTTGATTCCGTATTCGATTAACTTATTTTGAATTATGAATATTTATAATCGAATTTAATCCATCGAATAAAAATTCTAAAATTCATATCGAATTCAAATTGGATTCGAATTAAAATCCAACCCATTGCACAACCATAGTATAAGCACAACAACAAGGCCCATCACTCCATTAGAGATCCACAGACCATGCGCACATCAATGAACTCCCAATATTTTTCTCGAATAAATCCCCAAAAAAGGAAAAAGAAAGAAAAGAAAATGTTTAGTTTTTATTTTTTAACGCGATTCTAGAAGTTGAATACAATCGCGTGCCTAATTTCACCATCATGCAGGTGAAACTCAAATACCCGATGGAGTATATAACTTGGGTTGGTGGTCACAAGAGCTACAGCCATAGCCATTTATGTTCGGTAACATTTGGCACAAACCAGGGAGAATACGGGCTGTTAGGCCAATTCACCAGCCGCGACAGAGAATTCAACTTCTGGCTAGGTGAAGATCGCCAGTTTGGCGGATTTCATGGCACTGCTGATAGCAACAGAGTGGAGTCTATTGGAGTTTATCTCAGGCCAATCACCACTTAGACTACTATCTTGACAAAGATAAAGAACTGGGAAATCTTAAATGGTCTTCATCAGCTGTATTGCTCAAAGTGTGGATGATTAGTGAAGAGAGTATGATGGTACAGATAATTATTTGAGCACAAAAGTTCATAATTATTAATCATATAGAGCCTATATGTGGGGCCATTAATCTCCGGAATCCACTGTACAAATTACACAAGCTGGCATGTATATTGGTCGAGATTTCATGATTACCTTACCCAACACGAATTGTTTCCCCATAATCATTCATACCCTTACAAAAATATTGATCAAATCGGAATAGAAAGTATCCAAAGCTGAATTCCCTTTTCATGAAGAAGAACCAAATCAATAATACATCAAAACTAGATTGATAACATCCAGAAACACTTCGTTGAGACAGATTATAGATGACCATCAAAGGGATGTTTAAATCAATGTCAATACCAAAAGCACAGTGTTTGCTTCATAAATTTGCCTAAAAAAGGGTGGAGGGGTGGGGGTGTTGTTGATCAGTACCATTAATTTCATGAGGTTATACACATGGTAACCACACATTATTTTCATATCAAAAGAATAAATAACTCACTTGTATCTTCCTCCAGTAAAGATGTCCCCTATGCTGATGCACTGTATACTTAATTTTGTGTATCCAGATGCAGCAACCAAGCGGCAATGCTTGCAAGAACTCCACAATTTAAATGTGCAACCAGTTCCTAGGCAAACATAAAAAAATCAGTTCCATTTATAAGTTACTGAGGCCTTAGATGTATCACCAGTAACTCTTACCTAACTTCCAAGCCACTTCCTTTTTCGCGCTGGTCTTACTAGTTTGCCCACAGCAGTTTCAATGCCCAAATCAGGGAAATGCTCAGAAGTCTTCTCACAATCCATATTTAAGATATTGGGGTCCTTGAAGCGCTCTTTTCGTTTTTCCATCTTCATTATGATCTCCTGAATTTTCTGTTCATCGAGTCTGTCGGCAATTCTGCTACCATTTGAAGCAATTTCAGGGTGTGCCGTCTTATTGATCTGTGGCATATCTTTAGATGCAATCTCAAAGTCCACAGTGTTCTCATTAATTTCTTCAACAACTATCTGGCCTTCCTCAATATCCAGAAATTCATTCTGCTTGTTAGAGAGCTTATTCTGCCAATTTTTGTCACTCTGGTTAGTGTCGACCTTTCCGACATCCACTGAAACTGCCTTTTCTGGGTTAAAATTGTTCAATTCTTTGAAATATTCATGCTCTCGATCTCCATTCTGCTCCATGATATTATACCTACCATAATGTACTGCATCTCCAGCTTTAGTGGTTCTTCTAGAGGACAGCATGGTGCACTGCCACAAGTGGACGTCAAAATCAAATGTTCTTACACTCTTTAATAAAGAAAGATGACTACATTTTCAGAACGAAAAATAGAGGATAGGCAACCTTAATAGTAGCCATTGTACTCATCCAGTGAAGCTATAGACCCAAATTGTTAGAAGTGCATCAATCAATATCAATCACAAAAACTCATATAATGAGAGAAAAGCTGTGCGCCTAAACAATGAGGCTAAGATGATCCAAATGTTTTATAAAGTCTACATATTTAATTTGAATGGTAAAATCGTAGCTAACATCAAAAATTTCAACAAAGGCAATAGAGAGTACTCATAAAGTTGTTTCAAATAAACTATCTTGTAATTTTGAGAGATCAAGGAAGATCAAAGACACATTTGCAGCCCATAGTGGCCTCATAAAGTGAAAGGAATGCAACAACAGCTTTATCGATACAAGATAGCAAATCCAAAGCAATTATCTTCATTCAAAATATAAAGTGATTCAGAAGCATGCTAAGGAAGATAAGCCTTCCAATATTAGTGTACATTTGGATTATGTTAATGAGTGCAGTAAAGGTCACAAACACCAAGTGTGTTTGAATATACACCACAAGTATGCAAGTCATAAAATGTGAAACTAAGACAGGTCAACTTGCATTGCATTTGAGCTGATTTCAGTTAAACATCAGACAACTAATTTAACATACCTGACTGCATTGTGGTCAGGGAATGTCATACGAGGTGCTAGAAAGCAGTGAGTCAAGTGACATAGATCTCAAAGAATAAATTATGACAATAACTAGTTAATTAAGAAGACAAAAGTAAGGAGAAAAAAAAAGCAAGATCTTATACCAATTTCACAACATATCTGGTTATATCATGGAAACAGGTAAATTGTAAGCGTGAAGCTTTAACAGATGAAAATAAATCCATCATTCCAACAGAAAATTCAACCATTTGGAATGAGGGTAAACATCAAAAAGTTTTGTAGAAGTGTGGTGGCGGGGAAGCTAAGTGATCTTGGCCTAATTTGGGACACCAAAAAGGCGCTAGGGTACCCAGAAGTGAAGCACTACTGGATCAATCAGCTCTAGAAAGTCAACTAATGATGCCCTTTTAGTATATTTATGACTCAATATTCAGAACATTAGCAATATAGAAAATGTATGTAAATATAAAGAGTACTTGCAGAATTTTTATTTTTTCTGCACATCATTATGGTGTAGATGTAGTAGGTTTACAAATCACCAGAATAAAACTAGAAAACATTGCAGCATCAAAAATATTTCAGTGAAATAGCCAAAGCAAACATACATGCAAATTACTGCAAACTCCAAAACGAGATGACACCATCATAGTAGAACAAAACTTGCCAACATATGTTGCACATTTACATATACAAATAAATGATACTAAGTATCGGCTTGAACTTCCCATTTTTACCTTTTTCCCCTTAAGAACCAAGCAAGGGTCAACTGAATCCTGGTATCTTGGGTATATCTGCACTCGACTATCTGGATGGATAATATTCGATCTTTGGTCAAACCGATTACTGCAATTACCATCTCCTATCAATTTACATCTGTGACCATCCACTTCTCTATCATTGATAAACTCTGCAACACAATCAGTTCCATGTCCTTTATCAACCCTTTTATTCCTTGAGATTCTTTCAAAATGATTAGACAACCCCTTGGACTGGTATATGGTTTCATCCTGCCTGTTGGATTTGTAATCCTCTTCATTTAAATGCAATATTTCAGGTTGCCAATGGTGTCTTCTCCTAATAAACCGCTCCTGATCATGATCATAACTGATACTTCCATTAGTGTTAAAAGTGATGGTAGACTGCTGGTAATATCTTCTTCTGGCAAGATGATCCTCAGCGTGACGATACTCAGGGCCCTTGCTCACGCCAAAAGCGGCGTAATTACAACCATATCGATCACTTTCTCCACGTCTTTCTTTCCATAAGCACCTCATATTCCTAAAAGGCCTTTCAGGGACATTAGATTTTGATCCAGCAGCTCCCTGAAACTGAGCCCTGCTGAGCACACGAGTTTCTTTGCATGCACGATATGGTGGAGGTCGATGCTTGATGTATCTCCTGTCATTATCATCATTCTCCATATACCATGAGTTGTCAAAACTATTAAAAGGATCGTCATATATCATCCTGTCCCTTCCAGGGCTCTCCATTTCTCTTCTATCACAGGGTATGTCATGATCATATATACGATCAAGATGACCTCTGTTCCTGTCACTGTTCAGCATATATCTTCTATAATCAGCATTGTATTCACGCAGTTGTGGCAAATCAACTCCTTTGGCTCTCCTTCCGAGTTGAACCCCATTTTCTTTCTCACTAAATTGAGTGCCTCTTCCGTTCACTGCATAGGAGTGTTCTGAATTCAGCTTCCCTGACTCCTCAAAATTGAGGGGATTCATGTTCTTAACAGTACGTCTTCTCTCATTGTGATACCAGTCATCTTCTAAATTTTTACAACCCATGTAAGCTCTTCTTTTCCTAAGAGAAGTTTGTTTTTCATTGACGTTGTAATCACCACGCCGACATGCTACACATCCAAAACTTGGATGAACTTTTTGGTGCTGTTTTTTCAAGCATACCGGCCTTGAGTGATGATTAGGATAAATATCACTTAAGTAAGTGAACAAACCTTTGGTTCCCGTGCAGTATGGTGTATCCTTCTCATTAGAGCTAAATATTGTCTGTTTTTCATGCTCCATCGTGGATTGATGCATGTCATAGCGATGCCTGATATCAATCCCATCATAAGCATCCTCACCATTCAGATGCGTCTTCAAATTAGACGCATGATTAGATCTCCTTTCCAGCTTCAAATCCCTCCTGATGGGACCTCTATCTCTCTCACAATATCTACCATTCCTGGTATTTGATTTCATACCATGGGTTTTAGAGTTTTCGAAGGGGCGATTGTCACGAGTGACCGACTCCCATAACTCTGGGTCCAAGCTTGTTAAAGCCTTTGCTGAATGCTTATGACTCTTTCCTTCGGGACCTCTATCTCTTTCTGGGTCCACGCTTGTTGAAGGCTTTTCTGAATGCTTATGACTTTTTCCTTTAGGACCTCTATCTCTTTCACGGAATCTATCATCTTTGGCATTTGATCTGACACTGTGGCTTTTAGAGTCTTTAGAGGTATGATAGTCACAAGTGGCCAACTCTCGTAACCCAGGGTCTGAACTTAATGAAAGCTTTTTTGAATGCTTATGACTTTTTCCTGTATCATCATTGGTCACTGCTGCACAAGGACAAGGAGAACAAGAGAAACCTGGGCCATGCTGACCCCAGCCACTTTGGAATGATTCTGGTTCCACTGCTGATGGTACTTTATTTGAGATGCTGCTTGCATTTCTTATATCCATGTCATCAGAAACTTCCACCACTTCAGCCATTCCATCTGAATCACAGTCAGACAGTTCATGATGGTTATCTTCATCTGAGTCAGAAATCTGCACAGTTCCACACTTATCTAAATCCAAGGACATGGGATCACATGCTGGTGTACTTCTGGAGCCCCTGCTAATATTCAATTGGCACAGAGAAACTGTAAGTGATTCAAGATCTATGCAAATGTTATGCAGAGATAAAAACATAGATAATAGATGTATGAAAACCAAAATATGGAAACTGATGGAAACTCCTCTCACCTCCTGTGCCATATAATAAACTGCTTAATACACCCCTGTTTGTCCCTATTGAAAATTTTATCTTACTATTATTCCATTTGTTACCTCATTTCTACCCTTCCTACATGTATCCTTTGGTCAAGCAGTACTAAGAAATCCCGGATGAAGAAAATTGAAAACAGAATGTGAAACATATTAGATGGCAGAAGCCAGAGTAAAAAAAAAAAAGCATCCCATCAGCATCAATCAACCATTATGATTATTGGTTTCGGTACATCTTTATCCACACTGTGGCACAAAGACGCATTGAAGACTGCCCAGAGAAAGAAGAATGCAAGAGACTAACATGGAATATACTGCTTGGCCATGAAACAGTATTTGGAATACAAGTAAAAGAGCATAGTAGAAACTGATTAATAAAATAAATGAGTACGCAAGTAATACAGCAGAACAGATAATGAATATGATTTAAGCAGAAACCTTCCAGAGACAATTTTTCCTCTTCCTTCATAATCTATTCCCAAACTTGGCGTGCCATCTTTACTACGACCACTAAAATAAATATCTCTGTTTTTGTCCACACCAGCATTTCTATTCATGCTTGGTTCGTGCACCTGGCTAACCGTTTGATCAAAAGCCTCCTCCTCAGAGTTCAAGGAACCTTCTTTATAGTCCTGCTAGACAAATCATACAACTATCCTAAGCATGAAGTAGAGAAGGTGGAGCTTATGTGGTGTATCAAATTCAAGGGTCAGATACCTGAACGACAAGATCTGAATCCCGATTTACAGAATTCTCATCTGAAGATGGTTCTTTCATGCCTATCTTGTCTTCAGCCTGAATAGATCCACCCTTCAGCTGAAATAATAGGAATGGATTTATATACAGCACACAAAAACTATACATTCAAGAAATTATTTCTCATGATACATTCAAGAAATTATTTCTCATGCCACAAAATGCAGAATCAATTTTCTTATATAGCATACAAGTTCCAGCAAAGGCTTCTTTTTCTTCTGGATTTAGTCCTGATCTAAGAAATTGGAAAAGCTGGAGGACAAGCCATTCACATTACAAGTCTACATGTGTCATTTTCAAGTTGGGAAATGTTTGATAACTGTACAAACCTACCTTAGTGTGTTGTTGAAGTTTGAAGGCAGGGATCCTGTTTCCCTTCATTGTTTGCTCATGGTACCTATCCTGCCACGAAAAATTAAGGATAGAAATCTCATTCAGCAAATTTCATGACAACTAACTTGAAGTTTGGGTTTTACACTACTGACAAAAATTGAGCAAATTGAAAAATCAAATGTTCATCAATATACAGAAAGAAGGAAAAAATTATTACCACATCACTGCAGTAACGTTTCCAACCATCTTCATCAAAACCAAAATTGAAAAAGTCAGTTACATCTGATCTTGGATGCCTCCAAGGCTGTCTTTCTAATGAATCAATATTGACATCGAGAACAGTCCTGCAGAAAGAAATCAGTTAACACAAGATAATGCAAATCTAAGTTAAACACAAACATGCCTGGGAAACCTTATTTGGGAATAAGAGAAATACCAGTCAATAGAAGTATATTATTCCAGAGGACAGGCCACTTAACTAATATTAACTTTTCCTCTTAATCAATTGTAAATACAGTCAACACAGAGAGGAAAAAGAAGGAAGACCATGCTAAAATGACAATTAAATAAAAAGACTCATTAAATAAAGAATTTACTAAAACAACACATAAGTAATTCAAGTAAATGCATCATCGAACGCTATATGACTTAAGTTTCTCACCTTGATGGAGGAAGGGAGAAGTTACTCCCACACAGACCAACGACTGGGCTTCCACCCATGAGCTGACCACACTCATTATCCTCCCACTGAGTTCCACCAGAACCATTACCTTTCAAAATGCTTGAAACTAGAGCAGGCCAAGTTCTCGTGTACTGAAAAAGGCAAAGAAGACAAAATAAGCATTGGGAAACAGGCTCCAGTAGACTAGATCTGAAAAATTAATTTACGGTAGCATGAAGAAATAAAAATTACACTATGTTAGCATAAAGATGTCTGCAACAAAAGAACTTTTAATCATGTTCAAATAAAACAACAGCTGATTAACTATCTCAAAGATAACTTTCTAGGTAAAAATTACTGAACAATGCTGAAAATGTAAACAAGTAAATATAAAATTTCCTAACCATACAGCACCAAATACCAAATTGTACTCATACATGTCATTAAGAACTGCTCTTCCGTTCAAATATGCCACACAAGAAAATTCGACCTAATATGCATTAAAAATTACAGTTTCAAGTGATCACATTAGAAAATCATACCACAAATGTTGAAAGCATTTTCTTTGCATATATAAAAAACAAAATTGCTCATCAACTATTCCCCAGATAAACCTTTGGCCCCTTTTAGTCTGCTTAATCAAACTCCAAGCATGCTTAATTCAAGAAGCAGAGACAGGTCAGAATTTTCATATCAACAATGATGAAATTGACAAAAACAAACAAACAAATGCTTTACATTATTCTCTTTGTATTCCACATTTCAATTCTATACTTCAATTCAACAAGCAGAAAGAGGCTAAACCTCACATATTAATGACAATAGAACATGTAAATAGTTTAAGTGAATAAGCAACAAATTCCAATTAATCCCCTAAATCTGAACCGTACTTGGACAAGCAGAAACAACTGAGCTTAGCGTATTATTAACAATTAAAGCACAATTAACTAATAAGCAAACCACCAAAAGATTAATAAAAATATTCAGCGAAAAACAAAAACTACCTTTCTCTTTGAAAGGCGACACCCAACATTCAAATTCTTCTCATTTCCATTAATTCCTTCTCCCTCTTTCTTCTCCTCTTCTTCAATTTCCTCTCCTCCATGCTTCCTTGCACTTTTAACTCCAAACTCAACTCCATTTTTGCAATTATCGTTGCAGCCATTATCATTATTATCAATAAATTTTAGCTTCTTTCCACCATCACCATCATTCAAAACTATATGCAAATCGTCCTCACTCTCACTCCCACTCCCACTCCCACTCTCACTCTCGTAAGTAGAACCATTCTCCATGGACAACTTAGACAAACCAACCTCCTCCTCATTCTCCCCAGCTTCTTCAACACCGGTGGCATTTCCGTAGCTTCCCCCATTTCCCACGGCAATCTCAAATTCACTGAGCCCATTCTTCTCCTCTCCTCCGGTGGCATGTTTAGAAATTCCATCATTCTCACCGGCCAATTTAGAGAACCCATAGACGTCAGTTTCCGGAGGCACTTCCGTCAATCCATGCATGGTGCTGATCGCTGAGCTCGCTTGCACCTCAACGTCAGCGTACAAGTCGCTGAAGTCATCGTCGTCATCGAATTCTTCCATTGTGTGTGTGACAACGGAGTACGAAAAACCCTAGGAACTAATAAAAATTAAAGTAAAATAATTAAAAACCTTAAACCCTAATAGCAGCTTTTGCTGACGCAGTTTTTCGCAGGTTCATCGCTCCATTTATGTACGGGTGCGCGCAAGAGTAAACTGGAGAGCATATTTTGGGCAAAATAGTCATTTGCCTTAATTATTATCTACCAAAATTTTTACTGAAACCGGTGAAAAATGTTAACACTTTGTTTGTTTGAATGTGTTCTCCCAAAACAATATTTTAAAATATCTCCATTAATTTTTTTTATTTTCAACTACAATAAAATATTAAAAAAATTCTTTGGCTTTATTTGGTTATGTTTCCTCGAAACAACATTATTTTGAGAAAACATAACCAAACATATTTTTATTTTTCCTCCAAAATCCATATTCTCCTATATCTATTATATATTTTTTATTATTATTTTAATATTTAAGAAATCACTTTATTCTATTTACACTCTTAAAACCCAACAAAAAAATATTGATTTGACTACTACAATAAAAAATATCCCTTCCAAAATATAAACAAACATATCAAAAAAATAATTTTCATATTCTCCAATAATTCATTCTCCCAAAATACATAATAAAATCAAATAAAAAATATATCCAAACATTAACCATTCAAAGTTTTATGGTACATATAACCATTCAGAGTTTCTGTGCAATAACATGTCAATCCAGTTGATGACAAGATAAAATGGTCCACATAAAGGTTGCTCCTATGACAAGTTTGATGGCTCAGTTCATAAGGAGAAGCCAAGCCAACAGGGATGAAACAATCCAACTGAGTGCAGAAAACACACTTAAAAAATCCATCACTTTGAGCTAAGAAAAGTTCATGAATCTACTAAGTGGCTCAACTCTCAAGCCGAAGTTATGACATGCATAATCAAGACAACCTATGAAAACCAATTTGGATTAAGCAAGACTGCAAGAGGAGCAGAAGGTGAGGATAGAAAGGCACTTTGTTCATCTCCCTTTTGGATTAACTGCCTGTGAGAAGACTGCATTTGCACTATGACCCTCAAACTCATTACAACCTTCATCCGCCTCTTCGATGCTTAATAATGTTGCATGCATAGAATAAGTGTCGTTGGCGTTCTGCTTAGCCACCACCTCTGGCCCGTCAAGGTTATTTTGCAGTTGGAGGCAATACTCGAGATTCCACAGGATGTCCCCCATTGATGGCCGATCAAGTCCATGATCAGACAAACATTTTACTGCTGTTTCTGAGAAGTGCTTCAGACACTCAGGATTGATATCTCCTTTGATGTGTGGATCGATAATGTCATATAGAGTATCCCTCCTATGATTCAGAATAGCCCAATCTGCTAAACTGACTTGTTCTTTTGGAAGACTGGGATTAAGCGCTGGCCTTCCACACAATACTTCAAAGAGTACTACTCCAAAAGAATACACATCGGACTTATCAGTCAACTGCTGTCTGCGGAAGTATTCAGGATCTAAGTATCCGAAACTTCCTTTCACCATGGTGCTAACATGTGTTTGATTGAGGGTGTGGCCGGTTTTAGACAGCCCAAAATCGGAAACCTTGGCAACCCATTTCTCGTCCAACAAAATGTTTGTGCATTTTACATCCCTGTGAATGATGGTGTACTTTGCACCTGTGTGAAGATAATGAATCCCTCTAGACGCACCAATGCATATGCCTAATCTTTGTCCCCATGATAAAGGGTGATTATTGTCCTTATAAAGATGTTCCCTCAAAGTCCCATTAGCCATGTAGTCATAAACTAGAATCATCTCATTGTTTTCTTCACAAGCCCCAATCAAAGACACCAAATGCCGGTGTCTTAACTTGGACAGCAACTCAATTTCATTAAGGAATTCATGAACACCTTGCTCAGAAGAGGGGTTAGCTCTCTTGATGGCAACTTTTTTAGTATTTCCATCAATGAATCCTTTATATACCTTCCCAAATCCTCCAACTCCAATGACATTAGACTCGCTAAAATTCTCTGTTCCAAGTCTTATCTCAGCTAAGGAGAAATGCCTGCAGAGCCCTCCACCAAGGTTTGAGATTCTGCTGCTTCCACTGCTACTCTTGCCCGTCTTGTTCGTCCCTGAAGAGCGCAAACTGCCATAGATTGGCAACCAACCATACCTGCTGCTAGATAGCTCTTCCTTCTCCATTCTCTTCCTGTGCTTGAGAAAAGAAATGACCCCAACCACTAGGCCTAATCCAGCCAGTGAGCCTAAAACTGAGCCTATGATCATTCCCCTGTTGCTGGATCTTGATGGCCTTTCCTGCTGCCCGGCCTCAATTTTCAGTGGCGATGGCACAGGATTCGGCCCCGCTAAGTTCCCATTTGAGTCGTTCAACTTAAAGATTTCAAGTCCATTAAGGATTGAATCATAGAACTCAGGTTTAACTTCGACATTCGGATGCAAAGCCACCCATAGTTCATCATTGCCAGTTCTACCATTTACATATGTTGCATAATCCTTGTACACGGGCACCCCTTTACCACCAGACCAAGCTACAACATCTGCTTCTGACTCTGCTGTCTGATTGTTAATAAAAATCCCAAACACCCTCTGATTCACCCTGTCAAGAATATATTCACAGAAATGTAGCCTCACAAGATAAGTAAAATTAACATCTATTTGGAAAATCCAAGTAAGATTGTAATTCTGGTTAACTGTTGCATTAGGCCCCATGCTTCTTGCCGTTCTATAAACATCTAACGGAGCAATAAACTTCGACTCATTAGAAGGATATGCTATGGTTACATTCTTGTCAGCCTCCGTGGTGACCCCAAATCCAGCACCATATATATAAGGGGAATCATCATACCATGTCCGGCTTAAACCAGAGTAATTGCTTGCTGGGATGTACTGTCCTCCCACATTCAGCCTCACCATTGTCTGCATTGTATAGAATTCCACATCCATGTTTTCATCCGAAAATCCAACCATTGGCACCAGTTGGAAGATTTCTGGCATTGAAATGACCTCAATGCCATTGATGAAAGCAAAAGAGTTCGTTGAAGGGCTGAAAGTGAGATCAAGGGTGCCTGATTCCAGCATTATCATACTGAATTCTCTTATTATATAGGCCTGTGTGAGTACTTGAGCGGTGATAGATGCACTGAAATTGTTAAGAAGAGTGAAGCCACCGGCAGTAACAGAGAAAAAAGAACTCCAGGTATTAAAGTTGCCATAAGA
This sequence comes from Jacaranda copaia, assembly GCA_014898725.1. Classification (NCBI taxonomy): domain Eukaryota; kingdom Viridiplantae; phylum Streptophyta; class Magnoliopsida; order Lamiales; family Bignoniaceae; genus Jacaranda; species Jacaranda copaia. Next base: position 453,252 of record JACGDI010005416.1, on the reverse strand, counting down.
AGATGGATAAAAATGAAGCCTGATCCAGTGGCGATAGTTTGGAGAAACAGAGAATTTGTAGGTAGATTCGGATTTGAAAATTCTTGCAGTCATGTAGGGAACTGTCGAGGGAAGTGAAGGGTCTTGGGACTGAGCAGTGGCTGATAAAGAATTGTTGTTAGAAGTGATGAATTTGGCATCTGGAGTCCAATTTCGGCCATCGGCATCAGTGGCATCACCTGAGGCACCACAGGCTAAGACAAAGGAATCCCCATTTGCTGCAGCTGAGGTTGTATTGGTTTTGTTCTGTGAATGAACTGTGATTATAGTGCAAGAAAATATGATAGCCCACAAACATCTGTGGATTTCACAGTTCATTGCTGGATAAACAGTTACACTTTTGAGAGAATCAGACATTCAGTCCTGTTAGACAATCAGATAAAACCAATAAATCTTTAATAACAGAAAAAGATTCAGACCAAGAAATAACTGTCTTAAAATTAACTTCTTGTGCTGCTGAGATCTATTTATGCAACAATAATAACATAAAGAATGCATCTTTGTTTGAAGGGAACTTCACACAAACACTTTACACACAGAAAACACACATACACACACGCGCGCGCGCATATATAGGGTACCTTGATGTTTATGCATTGAACAAGGAAAAGCAAAGAAAAAGAAAAAGCCAGTGATATCTGTCCATTTTATTCAGGGCTTGTTTGATTGTTATGAATGATCACTTTTTCCTCCTGGGGATTTTGGCAATGGATTCTTTGTTTCTTGGGTTGGAGAAAAAAGAAAATGAGAAGTGTTTGTTAGAGAAGAATGGTGATGACAAAGGTAACGTATGATGTAATGAAATGGTGCTGGTCTTTGTTTGGGGGCATTGATTGAGTAATAACTCCTTTAAAGTTGGCGCCATTAACTGACTGTTTCCTACTTTCTGGGAGGAATCAGTTTAAGGTACAAAATCCTTGAAACATTTGAAGACCTAGACTGCATGCATGCAATGCCTGTCTTATGGGCCTTCCTCAAAATGTGACAATTTAATTATCATTTGGTATGAATTTGGGCTGCCCATTTCTTACACATTTTTGTTCTCTCTACTGTCCTTAGTAGCAATGGGAAAATTTTAGGTTGTCTACTTGAATAATATGCATTCAAGTGAATTATGAATCGATAAACTAAAATAAAATGACGCCATAAAACAAAGATGTTGCTATTATGATTATTTAATAATATATAATCCCATTAGATATATGGGCAACATATATAAATAGATTACATGATGCAAAGTAATAGTAATTTACGTGGGATCTAAATTCAATTTTAACATCATATCGCTGTATATGTTCTTTCGAAAAATTCTTTTATATGTTACCAGCATACAAATTTCATGCATGGCACTATTAATGATTCTAAAGTTATTTTAGTTGAGAATAAATATGCGTAATCAATAATATTACAGATGTGAAAAGTATTTTTTTTAAAACATATTATGGAAATGTAGAAAGATATCAGAGATCTGAAATATAGAGAACCAATGAAGATAAAAAGAGAAGGAAAAAATAAAAATTGATGGAAAGAACAAAAGTCATCATCAAAATGTTTACATTTGAATCTTGAAATGAACTTAAGAGATAATGTTAGGTTTTGGAGGGAAAGCTGGAAAATATCAATGCAAATACATCATTTGTATTTGTAGTTCATGTAAGAAAAAATTAGTTTAAGAATTTGCAAAGAATTAATACAAAAAACCCCAAAAGAACTAAAAGAAAACTATTAAGAAAAAAGTGCATATAGGGAGATAGCTAACCGTAGAAGTTAGAAGGCATGTTGGCCAATCATGGGATCTATGAGAAAAACTTGAAGCTAACCTATATAAATTTAAATAAACACCAATTTCTACTTAATTATAAAAAGCTGGTTAGTTTAGATAAACACAATTCAAACTAAACTCAATGGAGGAAATTTATATCAATTTAGATTAAAGATTTTAAATAAAAAGGAGCAACCAATGAAATTTAATCTTTAAATAAATAAATAAAGTACCAAAAATTAAAATTGAGTCGAAATTGAATCAATTGTGGCCAAAGAACCCTCTCCTATATATAGTAAGCATGACTATTTAACTTGTTGCATTATTTCTTTTTTCCCTCTCTTTTTTTTTTAAGGGTGGGGCGGGGTGAGGGTTCATCTATAAGGAACAAAATATTTTAAATATTTATTAACTAAAATTGTAATTGATTCTAATGGGGAAAAAATGAGTAAAAATTCGATTGGAATAAAAGAAATCAATAAAAAAGTCTCTCGCTGGTCATTCGAATCATTGATTAATGGAACAAAATATTTTGGTTATATGCACCTTTTTTTAAGAGGGATGTCTTTTAGATTTCATGTCATAATCTCATCTTCTATTTCACTGTAAAACAGTGAACGCTTTTATATTAAAAATACTTTTCTTTATTAAAAAGAATATATATCAGTTAATTTATATTTACCATGCTTCAAGTTAAATAATATGTTAATAATTAATTTATATTTATCACGTGATTGATTAATTAATTAATAAAAAAATTATATTTTGTTTTTAATATGATTGCGACAAAGATTAATATACCATCCTAACCCCTCCATACCAATCACACTTTTTTTTAACATTCTTGACACAAACAACTATTAATTCCAAATTTCATTTGTATTTAAGAAGTTTCAAAGCTTGCTTCCCTTGACTTGACTAGATTAAGGGACATAAACCAAATTTTCATTATAAACTAGAAACAAGTCTCCATTATTACAAGTCCAAAGTTTTCAAAAAATCCAAATTCTCTAGTCAACCTTGGATTGCTATTTTTTTTTTAATAAAATAATAACAACTAAGTGTGAATGCTAAGGAAAAAAAAAATTCACCAACTAATTAAATAGCCATCCGGCATGTAACAAAAATTACAATATAAAGTACTAACAGCAGAAATAAAAACAATTTCAATTGTATCAATCATATTTCTAAATCGGAGTTTACTTTGAGATCGTAAAAGATACTTAAATTAAATTTAGGATAATTCTTTGCCAAAAAAAAAAAAAAACCTACCAGCTGCATCAAGCTGAATAAATGGTTCTTACATAAGACTAATTGTTCTACCTTGAAAAATATTAATGTAATATTACAAGTTTTGGGAGTAAACCTCAATAGTCAGTCTTTGGCGGCTGGCGATTTGGTCAACATTGTAACACTGTTTAAAAGACCAAGCTGGATTTGATTGATCGTCCATTTGTTCTATTGTTCAGTTCAACTTTAGTAAAAATTAATAAATTAAAAAAGAATCCTATTTTAAGATTAATATTTATCCTAATTTTCTTTCCGACGAATCGCATGGTCCCCTGGAATCAAAATTTTCCAATTTTAGTCAATTAAGTGATTCTTCATTTTTCCAAAATTTGATTTTGATAAGGACGTGTTTGGATTCGTTTGTAAAAATGTTTCCAAGATTTAATTTGGAAGACATGATTATTTTTCTCATGCTTTTGAAGCAAAAATCTTATTTTAAAAAATTTGCATTTACACCATGTTGGAAAAGACTAAGAGCTCGTTTGGTTTTTTTTTTTTGAGATATTTTTATTTTTTTATAAAAGAAAATAGTGAAAAGTTAGTTATAAATGTGAGTTTGAAAATGAAATATTGTTTAAAATAAAATGACTATATAAAGCTAAAAAACAAGTTTTATTTAGATATTGTTGTGTTTTTGTATTAAAAATCGTGTAAATAAGAGTAGGAGAAAATAAAGTGTGAAAATGAAGATAAAGATATTTGGAAAAATGTGTTTAGAATGAAAATACCTGTGAAAATGGATTTTGAAAATAAAACCAAAAGGGCACTAACTTTTTATACAACGTGCTCTTCTTTTTACTTTGAAAGAGATTTTTTTTATAATACTTCAACGGAGTATCTTAAGTGTAAGGGATAAACTCGAATTGGATCGAATAAGATTTGTGCGTATCAACCTCTTTAGATGTCAAATTTTGGCCAAATTTATTGTACCTCCATTCGTGTTGCATGGTCGTAATATTTTGTTACGTTTTAGTATTCAGATGCCAAAAATTAAAATTTCTTATTATTATGAAGTATCATTTATTAATTGTTTGAAAAAAGCAAATAAAATTTCTCCAAAATGTCCTCTACATGATTACTATAATAATAAATCAAACTTTGTAACGTATTAATTCAAAAACATTCTTATTTCTAGTTGCCGTTTAAATATATACAAAAAAGAGGAGCTTTGTAAGAACTTTTTTCATTAAATATTTCCTAAACACACTCGTACACACACAAACAAAAAGGGTGAATCCAAACATTGCCTTAGGTACTCATCAAAGTCAAGCCCACCATTCGATCCACCTAACCTTCCTTCCATCGAGTAGCAGCCTCTCCATCTCTTTCAGGGTAAAACTTCAACAGCCGAACTATTAAGTATGAACCAAGCACTACATATATACAACAAAGACGCACAAACACACTCCAATGCGTGTAATAATTATATGCCAGCCCAATCACTTGTGAGCTAACTTCATATTGCCACCTCACCTCCCAGCCCCTATTTAAATTCCACTCCCCTCATCCCAAAGCATGCGTTCTCGTGTTTTTTGCTGATTCGTATTCCTAGTTGAAGAGGGTAGGTGCATTTTTGTTGATTCTTGGACTTCTTTTTGTTGAATTCTTTGTTTCCCATTCCTACCAACTTCAGAGGTATGCCTTGTTTCTATGTGGGTTCGGCTGTGATTCTCGATTCTTGGATCCTTTTTTGAGTCATTTTCATGGTGATTCTGTGATTCCTTTCTATGTCTGTTATGTTGAATGGATAGTGGCTTGAGTTATTCGATCTCCTTTTTGTTTATGCCTTTTTCGATGTTTACGAGGGAACATCATCCCGTGATTTGTTGTTTACTGGGGTAGCTTTAGTTCAAATTTCTGTTGGAAAGCAGATCCCTTTGCTTCTTCAACGGTTACCAAATAGATTGTAGAAAAGGTAAAGTTCTTTTTTTACAAAAAAAAAATGATTTGAGTGCGTACATGTTTTTTGGATGTAGATTAACATAGTAAGATCTATTGTTTGGTTGTTTAAATGCTTACTTGAGTATGCAGCAATATGAATTAGTTTTTCTTTTAATCATTTTTTGATTTAATTGTTGATGTAATTATGCTGTTGCATTATAACGGATTGTTTGAACTTGATGGAACGATGAAGGAATCTTGTGAGATAAGGCCTCTTTACGGGTGTCAAGAATGATAGAGTAAGGATGAGAGCACCATTTCTTTATATAATTATGGAATGAGAGAGCAGTCTATGATGCCTATTTAAGAGCTCTTAGAGCGAGTGTGCCACACATGGAAGGGTGTTGATGACAGTTTGGTGATGGTTTGGCAGGAAAGTTCTTTCTTTTAATGATGTATATGGATTTACGTGGAAGTTTATGGCCGATCTTGGAAATTAGGCTCGCATATCTTGAACATTTAGTTGAACTTAGCATCTAACAACATGCATGTTAATTCTTGTATGATGTGTGTCTGCAGTTGATTGTTTTCTCTGCAATTTATTTGGATCTCTTTAGTACATAGTATATGGAGGATGGGGTCTTGAGATGTGCCAGCTAAATAAGATAAGATTTCAGAGCTAGGATATCACCTGATTTGTTTCGAAGAGCTCAAAACTGGTTAAACCAGGATTTGCTAGAAGGGTCTAGAAAAATAATTAATAACTCATGCTATGCTTTGGATCATGTCTCTATTGAAGAATCTTTCTTCTGGAGCTATAATTTCTGTATAAATGCAGGGGTGTTGCAGGTAGCACCATGGCAACTGGTCAACTTTTCTCGAAAACCACACAAGCACTGTTTTACAATTACAAGCAACTGCCAATTCAGCGGATGCTTGATTTTGACTTCCTCTGTGGTAAGTCTAATTGAAACATCTGCATGCATCTGACTCCTTACCAGCTGCTGCCTATTCAGAGAATTGCTGATTACAAAGTTTTGCCATTAATTGTCTTTCATGTTTTGTGTTTGCTCAGGGAGAGAAACACCTTCCGTCGCAGGAATAATTAATCCGGGTTCTGAGGGATTCCAGAAACTATTCTTTGGTCAGGAGGAAATTGCGATTCCTGTTCACTCTGCGTAGGTTTTATTTTCCCTGCTTATTTCTTCCTTATTCCCTGCTTGGTTCATGAGCAAGAAACTGTCGTCCTTGTATGTGTATGTTTGAATGATAGAAGTGGTTATTGTATGAGTTAATTCCAATAACCTTCAGTCGGTGGTCAAAGATTAAAGAAAAATGGGACCAATAGTATGGTTTCTAGCTCAGATGACCTCATTTTTATGATGTTCGGCTATCACTCATTTTTATTGTTCCTTTTATGATGCCACAGCATTGAAGCTGCTTGTGCTGCTCATCCTACTGCTGATGTCTTCATTAACTTTGCATCATTTAGAAGGTTGGTCTGCACTACTGAGAAATTCATCAGATGCGGGTTTCTCGCTTCTTTTATGCCTGATCACTATACGATGATTTTTTCAGCGCTGCTGCTTCATCCATGGCTGCCCTCAAGCAGCCAACCATAAGGGTTGTGGCCATTATAGCTGAAGGTGTCCCTGAGTCAGACACCAAGCAATTGATTGCTTATGCAAAGGCAAACAATAAGGTACCTAATCTTCCTGGTTTATCATTTCAAGAGTTCGGTCTACATGCAATTATTTTTTAATTTTTACATTTGTAGGTGTATGCACTTTTATAATATATACTTTTCTGCCTATAATACTTCTGTTTTGCTTCTCCTTAGGAGTGTATTCAATGATTTATTCTTTTGGGCATGTTGCAGGTTGTAATTGGCCCTGCTACTGTTGGAGGTATTCAAGCTGGAGCATTTAAGATAGGTGACACTGCTGGAACAATTGATAATATAATTCACTGCAGGTTGTACAGGCCTGGATCCATTGGCTTTGTCTCCAAATCTGTGAGTGATCATTTCAGGGCCCTCTCTTATTCTTGTCCAATTAAACTTATAGGATGTGTGCTATGCTCATAGTCTTAGAACTATTTAATGCTGAGGTCTGCCTATTTGAACATTGCTTTTGCCCATAGAGACATCTACCATTTTGTCTCATTCAATTGCACACAGGTGCTATGATGCATTTTAAAAGCTGTAGCATGCTTTTGTGCTGCGTCTAGAGAATTTCTTTTTCATAGGCCAAACTCAGGCATGTGATGCTAAATCATTGTCCTCTAATTGGGTTTAACTTCTAAAAGAATTGCTCATCAATTACAGGGTGGTATGTCCAATGAATTATACAACACAATTGCTCGGGTCACAGATGGAATCTATGAAGGTAAAAAATCTTACCCCAGATCTCTAGTGTAACTTCATTTTTATGTTGTTTTTTCTGAGGTTGTATGTGATTATAATGTTATTTGTGATTTATATAGGCATTGCAATTGGAGGAGATGTGTTCCCTGGGTCGACGCTTTCTGATCATGTTCTGCGGTTTAACAATATCCCTCAGGTATAACGATTATTGTGCTGTCAGTATTGTTCTTATTGTTCATCGTCTTGCTCCAAGTTAGTACTAGTACCTTGGGAAGGAATCTTGGTCCAGAATGGCTCATCTTGTCTTGAGTTGTTCTTCTTATAATTGGACCTGCTGAACTTTCTTTCCGACTAACTGAATTTAAAAATGGAAATACTTAATTTGTTCCATAATGTCTGAAATTTGCCAATACTAGAAATTCATGTAGCTTGAGTTAAATTTTCCTGTTTCAGATGAACAGTAGAAAGGAGTCTAAAGTTTTATAATAGCGTTTTCATATTCGTCTGATTCTTTCTTCATTTCTTTTTTATTTTCCTCTGGTTACTTGCCTTATTAGTCAAGAGTCTTGGAACACTTGACTTTCTGAAACCTGTAACTTGATGTTTTAGTTAGCCGCTACGTTTTCAAGTTCTTGCTCTAGATAGCATTGACATATAGGGTGCTTTGGTTGTAATCTTGTTTTTCTGATTGCAAATAGGTTAAAATGATGGTTGTTCTCGGAGAACTTGGTGGGCGCGATGAATACTCCCTAGTTGAGGCCCTTAAACAGGGGAAAATCAACAAACCTGTCGTTGCCTGGGTCAGTGGAACTTGTGCTAGGCTCTTCAAGTCAGAAGTACAATTTGGTCATGCGGTGAGCAAAATATCCCCAGTATATCTACCCTGATTTATTGATTTCTGTAATGTGAGCTATATCTAAAATTTTGATTCATTTACAAAGGGTGCTAAGAGTGGTAGTGAGGTGGAGTCAGCACAGGCCAAGAACCAAGCACTCAGAGAAGCCGGAGCTGTTGTTCCCACTTCCTATGAAGCATTTGAAGGTGCAATCAAAGAAACATTCAAGAAATTGGTGAGCATTTTTTAACTTTGTTAACAGATGCATGCTGCTTAAAAATCAATACTATTTGCTAAGATCCTCGGTTCATTTCTATTAGGTTGAGGAGGGAAAAATTACACCTGTGAAGGAGGTGACACCCCCTCAAATTCCAGAAGATCTTAACACAGCAATCAAGAGTGGAAAAGTTCGGGCTCCAACGCACATTATCTCCACAATCTCTGATGATCGGGGTATGTGAGAATGCACTTGTTATTCTTCATTGTCTTCACAACATTGGATGGATCAAAGGAATTTGTAATGCTCAAGCTTGAAATTTATGCATTGGCAGGTGAAGAGCCAACTTATGCTGGTGTCCCAATGTCGTCCATTGTTGAACAGGGATTAGGTGTGGGTGATGTCATTTCTTTATTGTGGTTCAAACGGAGCCTTCCTCGTTATTGCACACGTTTTATTGAGGTAGTTTATGATGTCTCTGTGTTCATCCCTCCCCCTACCTCCCTTTAACTTTCATTCTTCTATATTTTCAATTGACCGCGAGAAAAGGGTTCTATTCCTTGCAAAATCATGTTATTCCCTCTTAAGCTTTTGTTTCCCATTCATGTTCGCTGGTTGGACACACACACCTGTTTTCTCAATGCTGCTATTGGCTTGCCAGATTTGCATCATGTTGTGTGCCGACCATGGTCCTTGTGTGTCCGGTGCTCACACCACCATTGTAACGGCTAGGGCTGGAAAAGACCTCGTCTCCAGTCTTGTTTCAGGTGGGTTTCAATTCCATTCTTCTTTCCATTATGCGCTGAAAAGGTGGGTAACAGGCCCTTTTGAGGTTCTCTTATGATTACTGAGTCATGTGACCCTGCTTGCAAAACAGGTTTATTGACAATTGGTCCCCGATTTGGTGGGGCTATTGATGATGCTGCTAGATACTTCAAGGATGCTTATGACAGGGTTAGTTGTCATAATTCTTTTAAGTGGCTTTAGTCCGTTTGTCTATTCTCTTACATCTCTTTAATTGGCTTCATGTGCTGTCTTCTCAGGGTCTTACACCTTATGAATTTGTCGAAAGCATGAAAAAGAAGGGCATTCGTGTTCCCGGCATTGGGCACAGGTAATAAAATCCTTGATTTGTTTGTGTTGTGATGGATGAACATAAAGAATTTTCTAGTCAGAATTTAATTATGCTTTCCTCTCAAAAACCTTAAATCTTCAGTCTTCTTGCCTGTGATAATTTCTTTGATTCAATCTTAATCTGGGAACATTTCCTTTGTTTTGATTGAAAAAAGAATCAAGAGAGGTGACAACAGAGATAAGAGAGTAGAATTATTACAGCGATTTGCCCGCTCCAATTTCCCGTCTGTGAAATACATGGAATATGCCGTTGAAGTTGAAACCTACACACTTTCAAAAGCAAACAACCTAGTACTCAATGTTGATGGTGCCATAGGGTCCCTATTCTTGGATCTTCTTGCCGGCAGTGGCATGTTCACCAAGCAAGAAATTGATGAGATTGTTGGGATTGGCTACCTCAATGGTCTCTTCGTTCTGGCTCGCTCCATTGGTCTAATCGGGTGAGTTTAATGTCAAATGTTTCCTAGTCTTCTTACATGTTACAGTTGCCCATGTTTATGATCCTTAATCCACTGCATCATTGCACTTGTCTTATTGATCCATTGTTGTCCAAACTCAGACACACGTTCGACCAGAAGAGATTGAAGCAACCACTCTACCGCCACCCATGGGAAGATGTTCTCTACACCAAGTGAAATTTTATGGCGAAAACGTCCGCCTACCTTAAATCCACATTCTTGTTCTGAGTTTTTAGTTGCCATGTTTAGTTAATTCAGTATTTGTACTGCTAAAAAGCAGATCTAGAGCTTGTATTGTATTGTCTTAACTTTAGTCAACAGGAGAGAACTCTTTGGCAAGTCCAGCATACGATGAAGAATTACTGTCCTAAGAGTTCTTGTGCTGTAGCTTCAGTGAGAAATAACAGATAATAATGCATTGTTTTGCTGATTCAAAGCTTCCAAGCAAAGAACAGTTGTCTTATAGATCAGCATTTCCAACAGTTGCCTTGTCGCTTGTGTTTCCTGCATGGTACATACCAACGGCGGCAACTGTGTTAATACAAGACTCTGCTAAATGGTAACATGATGTATAAAGTCTGACATATACCCAATGTCAGAAGATCGAAAAGAGTAGTTTTAGCTCCTCTGAGCGACTCTAGCAAACAGCAGCAATAACTCTTCTAACAGTTTTTAAGGTTGCGGAATTCCTATTTTGCATCATTAGAGACCTGCACAAATGATGTAATGACATAATATATTTCCTCCATAGATATAGACAATTTCTTGAATATGAGTTTGAACTGATAAATCATATATAACTTATGACTTGTCGATACTCGTAAAGGGTAGAGTAGAGATGCATGATCTAATGAATTAGGCTCATTAGACTCTTATAATGTGTAAGGGCCCGTCTAGTTTCATTTTCAAAATCCATTTTTTATATTTTCTATTATTACAAAAATGAAACACGTCGCATTTTATAAATTTTCATCCAATATCATTTTCAAAACACATTTTTCAATAACTTATATATCTTCTCCCAATAATTTATAAATCTTCTCTCTCTATTCTATTATTTCTATTTCTTTCCACTTACAGCCAAATGGGTCCTAAGAATTTCGCTTTGCGGCCTACAAGAGAATTGCTTTCAAGTGATCATATTATTACAGTAACTAGTAACCTTAATATTAGGGCACTGGTCCCCCTTTACAGTTTCATTACAGTGTAGAATGGATGGACCCAAAATAAATATCATAAAAAGTAGTGATAATTATCGAAGATGGTTGGTCATATATGGTATCAATTATTGTACAAATTTCACGTGAAGAGAATGTGATCCGAAAGGGAAGTATAGACATTAGTTGTCCCACCAATTTTTGCTTCACGTTTGTTGTACCTTTCATTTATTCAATTCCATAATACTCCATTAATAGTTGTAAAAAATTGAAAAAAATAAAAAGAAAAGAAAAACCCTTGAGTCCCTTTCTTTAAATTTTTGAAAAAA
>JACGDI010005416.1:416034-433198 GCA_014898725.1 Jacaranda copaia | reverse complement strand
AAATTGGGAAATCTTTTGTGTGGTTGCTCTTCCACAAATTTGGGGGAAAGGGTAGAATTTCTAATGAAAATTAATCTTTTACATTAAAAGTCAAAGGACTGATGTAAATTAATAAATTCATTGTTTTTCTTTCAAGAATTTCAATTTAGTTAATCTATGTGTTTAAATAGGTTTCGGGGAAAGATTATTAAGAAAAAATTCCGACATTTTACATGATTGGTCATATATTTATATAGACATATTTTTTTATAAGACATCCTTTGCAAGAACATCGAAAAGATTTGTTGATTTTATTTTATTTTTTGAGTTAAACTTTGATCGATAAATATCTATGTATTAAAAAGTAAATTCTACTTTATTAATTAAGACATTAAAATTGCTTCCCTTGAATGCCATTCTTAAAGTGATGAACTTCCAAGAATCCCTACACAATATGACAAGTAAAAAACCAACTTTGTTAAAGGGAATTCCTTTTATCACATCAAAGTATTTTCCATAAAATTGTCTTTTCTTACATGGTCAAAAATTACAAGGAGGAAAAGAAAAATAGTTAATATAAAATAAAAAAGTAAAAAAAACAACATAATTTTAAAATAAGGAGGAAAAGAAAAATAGCTTCTTGTCCAAAGATGGTAGCTAGGTTGTTCAATTGACACAACCATTTAATATACAACTGTATGGAGGTGGACAAAACAAGGATTTATCAATTTTGTTAGTTGAAGTCAGTCCAAAAAGATTTTCAAAAATTATCAATTGAAAATTAAACAAATTGATCTCATAATTTGTCTTGATCATTTATTGACTCCAAACTTAAGATATCTTTAATCAATTTTCTCTTTTTAATTATTATTATTATTTATATTTTGATTGAGCATTCGATCGACTTGAGATCAGTAAATTTTGAAAGATAGATAGTTAAAAATATTATTTTTTTTATAATTTTATAGTCAATAATAAATTGGATGTGTTCTTTGTGCTTAAAAAAAATGTTTGATATATATTAATAAGGTCAAAAGATATTTTTGGAAAAACTATTACATTTTAGCAAATAAGAGTTATTTATTTATTTTGTTTTGGGAAGATAAATATTATAGCTTAAGCAATTAAATAAAAAAAAGAGTGACAAAATTAAAAAGTGGATTGGAGTTACTTGTTACTTGTTTATGCCTAATTAAAAGACAAAGGCAGCTGAAGAAACCGATTCTTTACGCACCACATATCGCGTGTTCTTCACGGGTGTGATACAGTACCACTTTATTGAAACATGATTGGCTATTACAGTTCGTGTATTACACTTTCCAATTCCAAGATGCGGATGAAATTTGGCGGTCAAATCTGTATAATATTATAACTGAAAGCAAGAACCGTCCCTAAGCCACAGCTCGGAGAAAGTAAGCTATTTTAGAGAGAGAAAGTAGGCTGCTTTAGAGAGAGAGGGAGAGGGAGAGGGTGAAAAAGAAGAGAGCTGAAAAGGTTCAGTGGAAGAGGTTTTGGAGAGGAAAAAGCCAAAAACCGTATAATTTTAAGACTCTCAAAGTTCCCATTTTTATTCATTTTGATTACATATATTTCAGATAATTAGCACATAATTGTAATATCGCAGTGAAGAAAAAGAATTCTTCCTAAAAAAGGTTAGACATTTGTGATCTTAGTCAAAGATCCATTCTAGAGGTGTAAACAGTGTGTGTGTGTGTGTGTGAGAGAGAGAGAGAGAGAGAGAGAGAGAGAGAGAGAGAGAGAGAGAGAGAGAGAGAGAGAGAGAAATGGTCAAGAATTTCTGAGTTCGTTTCATTGTTGGTTGAATTTTGTTAATTTTCAAGATTGGGTTTCGAGAAATTTTAGATGCTATGGAGAATAGCCTTGCGGGTTGAGTTTTTTTGGTTTTCAAGATTTGATTTTTGAAGGGTACCAAGAAGTTCTGTTAATATGGAGAATAGTACGGCACAAGCAGCTCCGCCACCTCCGGCGACAGTGCCGCCAGCTGAGGAGCTGCTGAAGAAGATTCAGGAATTAGAATTAGGCCATGCCCACTTGAAGCAAGAGATGTCTAAACTCGTTACTTCATCGACAACTGAAATCATCGCTGCTGATCATCGTTACAAGCAGAGGTCCCACTCCATTTCCCCACAGAGGGCACCGCGGAGGATGACGGGCGGGGGAGATGGTGGCTTGGTGGCGGCATGGAAGAAGGGCTCCGCTTCATTTCGGCATTCCTCGCCGTTGCAGAGGGAGAGTAGTAATAGGGATTCTTGGACTGGCGGTGGTGGCGTTGGAGGACGTGCTGGACCTGCCGCTGTGAAGCTTACGGATAAGCAGTATTTGAATATATTGCAGTCAATGGGGCAATCAGTGCATATATTTGATCTGAATCGTCGAATAATTTACTGGTTAGTTAGGTGAACTGAATTTTAATTTCCAGCTTTGGACAATTATTGTCTTCGATTCGTGGTATTTATTTTCATATTAGGTAAATTGGTAGTTTTGGGTATGGATTTGTTTGATTGATGATGCTGAATATATTGTGGAAGTATTGCATTTAGCTTTCAAATTCTTAGAGATTGTTTACCTAGTTGTAAAGTTCACATGCCTAGTTGTGTATATCAAGTGCAAGTGATTAGCATGCAGATTCGTTAAGAACTTCGACTCTTATAAGGTGAAATTGAAATCTCTGATAATTATTTTTCGGCCTTTGCTTAATGAGATCAAATTTTTTTTTTTTTGGTTAGGAATAGAAGTGCTGAATATCTGTATGGATACTCTGCCACAGAGGCTCTAGGGCAGGGCGCAATTGAGCTACTGACAGATCCTCGAGACTTTGCTATGGCTAACAACATTGTGAATCGTGTTACAATGGGTGAAAGTTGGACTGGGCAGTTTCCGGTTAAAAATAAGAGGGGAGATAGGTTTTTAGTTGTGGCAACTAATACCCCTTTCTATGATGATGATGATACTTTAGTTGGAGTTATATGCGTATCGAGTGATTCTAGACCTTTCAATGAAGTGAAAGCAGTAATGTCAAAACTGAGGGACTTGGAAACGGGGTCTAGTTTTAGCAGACCGAGAACCACTGCTACAGCCAAACTTGGACTTGATCATCAGCAGCCTTTGCAAGCAGCAATCGCCTCCAAAATATCAAACTTGGTCAGTGTTCTAATTTTCTCATGGGAATCATCATTATTTATGTAGCATATGCTAACTTCATTGAAATCTGAAACAGGCTTCCAAAGTGAGCAACAAGGTTAAATCAAAAATGAGGTCTGCAGAGAACAACTCTGAAGGTGGCAGTGGCGATAGTCATCAATCTGATCATGGTGCCTCAGATATGACTATTTCAGAACATCGGGAGGATGCAGCTTCAAATGGAGCTAGTACGCCCAGAAGAGATATACATCCTTCTCCATTTGGAGTTTTCTCTGGAGTTAGCCGTGAGGAAAATTCCCCAGGTAAACCATCCCGAGATTCTGGTCATGAAAGTGAAGGGAAACCTGGTATTTCTAGGATCCTTACCTCAAAGGCAGAGGGTTGGATTGGTAAGAAAGGTTCGACATGGCACTGGAAAGGAAATGAACATGATGGAACAGAACCAAAGTCTTCTCATTTTGCCTGGCCACTGTTACAGAATGACCAAGAAAATGAGTTGGGCCAGCAAAAGAGTGCTGCTGCCACATTAAAATATGAAAATCAAGTCACTGAAACCAACCGTACAGCTAGTAATGAGGCTTCAGGGTCTTGGTCTTCTTCAATCAATGTTAATAGCACAAGCAGTGCTAGTAGTTGCGGAAGTACCAGTAGTAGTGCTGTTAATAAGGTTGATACGGATGTTGATTGCTTGGATTATGAAATCTTATGGGAAGACTTGACCATTGGAGAACAAATTGGGCAAGGTTAGTGCATTCAACTTTATAGGTGGTTGTTAAGAGCTTTAGCTTCTTAATCATCACCCGTTTACTCTTTAAATTGCTCATGGATCTTCACAATAGGAAGAGAACTGAAAATATGGAAAGTTTACTTACAGATATTCCATCAACATTTTTGTCAGTAATTGCATATCTACAAAATATACAGAATTATATAATGCCAGAGTTCTATTTGCGCCTCTGCTGATGTTTTTCCTGTTATAAGGTATACTGAGGACCTCTATTATGATCAAGTAGTCTACAAGATATGTAATTTTGTATGTTTGGAGTTGAGATCTCTTTACTGATGCTCATTATGGCGTGTTCCTCCCTTTACTTTTTCACATGCCAGAGAGTCAATATCCTCTATTTTTAATCTCTTGCTTGTTTTTTTGGTATATTTGTGCAGGTTCTTGTGGAACTGTATATCATGCTCTGTGGTATGGATCAGTATGTCCTTTGGCTCTTCTATTTTAAATGTCTCTCTTGTGCCCCCAAAAATATTACAACGGTAGTAGTGCAGACAGCTATTACGTTCTGGTAGTTTTGGACTAGAGCTAAAGCATCTGCCCTTTCCTCCCCAAAATTTGATTGTGCGGTGCTTATATAATAAATTCATGCTTGGAAGTTGTGAACAAGATTCTTCTTGCTATACTTTTTAAAACTATTACAAGACAAGGACAAAATTTCGCAGTCCTCTTTCAATAGCATGAACTTCTATTTTCTCAGGACGTCGCTGTCAAGGTATTCTCCAAACAAGAATATTCGGATGATGTGATATTTTCCTTTCGGCAGGAGGTTAGTACGTGTTCTGATTTCAGTAATTCTTTCCTGTGTCATTTTGTTTTATAAACATAGCTTCTAAATCAGATGCTATGATCCGTGTTTAAAAAGTTACATAGATGGCTACCAAGTATTTCTTGCGTATTTCACCCATTACAGTTGAGCGAAAAAGAGTTCCTTGTTATTGTAATAGTCATTCATCTTTTGGTTCGTGCTGTCTGATGATGAATTGGTTTCATACCAGTGTGAATTTTATTTGTGATGCATTCAAAAAAAGCATCAAATTGCTTTACGTTTTTCCAATTTTTTTTTCTTTTTTTTTTCTCGTAAATTTAAACTTTTTACCTTTAGTTTTTTTTATCTACAATACTATAATGGAGATGCTGGATTTTCCTAGCATGCCTATCTGAGGGTCAAATTAGTTTTAATTTATAGGGAATGTCAAAGTGCCAAAAAATATCAATATATCAACAAAACTTGAGTGATTTAGATGTAATGAAAACATCCTTGCTGTGTGGAGGAGATGACTAATATAGGGAGGCATTTATCTTGTATAATACATCTTCCTTTTCTTTGCTAAGATATCAAATCTCCTAAAATATTGCCTTTCCTAGAATTATATGCCTAGAAGACTCTTAAAATTGTTCCCCCAAAATAGACCATGTCAATATCAAGGCCCAACATATACAACTCAATTCAGCCCATTCATGGTGTGAATTGTCTTTACTCGGACTCACCATCATAGGGATGCTGTTTTATTTTTTCCTTAGAAAAATCACTTTTCAACAAGATATAAGGAAAAGAACACTGAAGAAGAAAAGGAAACTTGGGTAGTTTAATATTTATCAGTTGAATATGCATTGCTTGAGAGTTCTTATTGTTTGTTGAAGGTATCACTTATGAAAAGACTTCGACATCCAAATATTCTCCTCTTCATGGGTGCAGTTACTTCACCTCAACGTCTTTGCATTGTTACGGAGTTCCTCCCACGGTATTCTCTCAGCTTGTGCCTTATTCTATCTTGTTTTATTTTTCTTGTTCTAGATATATAGTTTTCTCCCCTAAGGCAATATCATTGGAGCTTTACGATTTCCTGTACGTCAGTATTTATTGTAAAATGTCTTTATTATTTAGTGTTTGCTTTTGATAGCAGTTCAGTGGGTTTACTGATAATCAATCTTCACTATTTCATTTGCTATAGTGGAAGTCTGTTCCGGTTATTACAGAGGAGTACAACAAAATTAGAGCGAAGACGACGTATTCACATGGCTTTGGATATAGTAAGTCACTAAATGCTATTAAAGTTTGATAAATCTTTGGAATGAACTTGTTTTAACGTAAGCACACACTTTTGTTAGTGTACTCACTCTCTTTTAGTGTACTCTTTTTGCTACTATTGGATTCTTGGCATTTGACTTGACTGGAGAAATAAAAAATTCTTGCATAACAGTTTAATCATTCTTGTGAATCGCCTACATGTATACAGGCCCGAGGTATGAATTATCTTCATCATTGCAATCCACCTATCGTTCACCGTGACTTGAAGTCTTCAAATCTTCTTGTTGACAAGAACTGGACTGTCAAGGTCAGCTTGTAGTCACTTTTCTGTATTAATACCAGGTTTCCTTGTTTTGCAATGTGTTCTTTAGAAACTTTCAATGACTTGAAAGCTAATATGCATTCCTCATCAGGTTGGTGACTTTGGTCTCTCACGTCTTAAACACGAAACTTACTTGACAACAAAGACAGGCAAGGGAACGGTACATAACTGGCAACTGGGACTTCTTTCTGCTTATATGAATACAATCTTTTCTATTCACTTCTGTGCTTCATGAGCCTCAAATTTATAGAATACTGAAAACCTACTTATTTTTGGTAATGCAGCCTCAGTGGATGGCTCCTGAAGTTCTTCGCAATGAACCTTCAGATGAGAAGTATGGCTAAGTAAACAGTGCAATCAAATCTGTTTATTACACTACATTTACTGAGATAAAAATAGTTCAATTCTAAACATTTCACTTCTTGTTTGAGATGATCAGGGCTGATGTGTATGGCTATGGAGTGATACTATGGGAACTAGTTACACACAAAATTCCTTGGGATAACCTCAATTCAATGCAGGTATTGTTAATTGTTCTGAAAACTTTTCCAGACATCACATCATATTCAATTTTCATCTCCCACCTTAAAGTGGGAAAATAAATGCAAGAAGTTGATTCATGAAAATTAAAAATAAATGCTCCCCCCCCCCCCCCCCCCCCCCACTTCCCTGGTGTGTGTTGGGGCTGGGGGTAGTTGCATCACTGGACAACCTCTGCTGTAATGTTTCTTACGTGCATGACTAATTTGTTTAGGGTTCTTACAGGTAATTGGAGCTGTGGGCTTCATGAACCAAAGACTAGACATACCAGAGGATGTTGAACCACAGTGGGCTTCCATTATAGAAAGCTGCTGGCATAGGTTAGCATTCACTTGATGCTTAAATTTGTTATCTGTTGTCTCAGTTTTTACCATCTCAAGATAAAGAAAGTTCTTAGCATCAGTTCTGTTGCCTATAAGGTTGGGTCTGCCTTTAGAGCAGTAGATGTTTGTGTTTCATGAATTCGAATGATTTTTTACAAGTCCAGTACTTACAGGAATCATACATTCTACGTTGAGCTATGGAAGTAAGCTTGAAGTTGGAAAATCGTCTTCAGTTTCTAATTTTAACAATTAGAACTTTGGAAGTTCTGATTGGAAAGTCCAAAATGCTCATTTTTCTGTCCTTATATTGTTCTCCTTGACCAGTATCAACTGTAAGATAATTCACATGTAGCTAATTCAGCAAATTATTTATTCTGTTGAACTTAGTGAACCACAATGCCGTCCTTCATTCCAAGAATTAGTGGAGAAGCTTAAAGACATGCAAAGACAATATGCAATTCAATATCAAGCTGGCCGTGCTGTTGCAGGAGATGCTGGCCATAAGGAACTGTAGATGCAAATGGAACTTGTTTGTGCATGATCCAGTAACATTTCTTTGTGAGGTTCATGAAATGTCGGCAAGATGATGATATTGGTGAGTTAGCTGCAGATTGCTTGTGGCGTTGGGATGGAAAAAACTTAAGGAGGCAGATACCAGTGCCTGTCATCTCTCGATATAAGCCTCTGTTGGATCTGCCCTTTCTCAATATTAGGCTATTGATGAGTTGAGCAGTTGACATCTCATGGAAGATGTCTCATAAAATGGGTCACTTGGTATATATATGGTTCAGAGAATTGAAATGTATCTTAAAACAAGCTGTTGTTTTGTGTGCATGATTGGTAGAGCTGAAGATTCAAAATCTAGCTGTATAGTTCAGTTTAAGACAGCAAAATAGATTTCTTTCTCTTCATGCACTGGGGACTTAATACCATTTCTAAATTGAGGTCACTTTACAATTTTCTATTTCATCTCGGCTCTTCTTAGCATGGCACTTGTTAATTATAGATTTCAAGAACATTTCTTTCGGCATCCAAACAGCAAACAATCAAATATAAACAAGTGAACAGGATGTAAAATGCCTTAAGTTTGCAATAAAAAAGAACAAATTATATTAGGACATAAAATATAAAGGTTTTTACAAGAAATATTGTGAAGCTTTCTGATCCCATCAGCTCAGATTTGAGTAAACTATGCATATATGCACCGCAAATGGTTGCCATCTTTGCCTCTGGATTAACAATCTCTGTGCAACTTTTGGTGGAAGGTTATTAGTAGAGCAAGGATCTAATGGCAGCAACAGTGTTGCCTTTATGCTCACGCAGTGTTCTTTCAGCCACCTTCTTGTCCAGCTGTTCTCACCATTACAGGAAAAGTATTAGTATACTTCAAGTATCAACTGAACGAAGTGAAGATTATATAAGAAACAAGGGAAAAACCTCTAGTTCATTGGCAATGATATCAACATCAGCAGCATTAATCTTAACAGCTGCCAATTCTTTCTCCCTGCAATGAAACCAAATGCCATTTATATAGTTAGTTCAACACTAGGCAAGTGATCAACGTTAACTTACTTGATGCCAATATTGCAATGTTATAGTCCACTCTAAGTTGCTCCCAAAACTTCCGTGCCCATGTCCATTGAGCAGAGACAAATGTATATTTTAACCAAATACCTATGTCTTAGATGTTGGTCAATACCTAGTTAACCTTGGCATGCAAGTGGTAGCCCTCCCTACACATGTTCTTACAAATTTGTGGACACCTATGTTCTTTGGTAAAGAATTAGCCACGAAACAATAGATCTGTTATAGTTTTAAGCAACTTAAAATTATAGCATAAAAGTAAGGTCATTTTGAAGTTAACTAGTACAGCAACAACTAGATATATCTAACTGGCTAAAGGGAACAGTTAACTCTACGACATAACCCAAAGAAATGCCATCTCATCCTCCCAAGTCTTCCATTCATGCTATTCAATCCAATATAGTTCAACCCTTTGGATGAAAACCAATTCCAATTATCAAAATCTATGGTGTGGAAGAGACTGTGAGAGCTCAAGTATTAAAACTTTTGTAAATACTTCATGAACTAGAACTCTGATTTCCATACAAATGATTTCAAATCCATAATGCGAAACCACATTGCATTTGAAAAGAGCTGAGTCCCCCTTGATCGTATCCCGGGATATAACCATTTCTAATACCTACAAAAACTTCCAAACTCATGCAAGCAACTTACAAGCTTTGCTCATCCACATGCTCACATTAACACTCAAGCATTCATATTCAGCTTCAAACTTAAAATTCAATCACCATTTCTCCATAAAAATGATAACTTTCAAAATAATCCAAAAATAACCCATCATTCTTGAAGGAAAAAAAAAAAACCAAAAAGGTTCGGAAAAAAGAAAGAAAAAGCTATAATTCACCTCAATCTAGCAGCTTGAATATCTGCTTCTTTTGATGCAGCAATCGAAGCCATAGCCTGAAAACCAAAAATAATACAAAAATTCCAAAACCCCCCACCGTATTAATCACAGACCCAAATAACTGTATCAACATATTTATGTGTATAATGATCTACTGACTTCTTGGACTCGGGTCGAGTCGAGTTGGCGATCCTCGACTCGGTCGGTTAGTTTATCAAAAGCTTTGCTCTGCTGCTGCAGATCTTTCGAGTCCACAATTCTCTCAACTCCTTCATCTCCTCCTTCCATTTTTGCTTTTCTGTACCCTTGAATTTCCAGAAGTGATTTTTCAGTTGGTTTTGCTTGTTTATGATTGTTTGATTTTGATAACAGTAATGGAGCCCTAGGATTTTGTGTTTTTGGGCCTTTTGTGGGCTTAAAGTACTGGGCTTTAAATTGAGCAGTCTCCGCTGCAAATGGTATTTGGGTTGTTGATTAGTGGCAATACATAAATTGTCCTTAAACTGTTAGAGCCCGTTTGGTTTTGTTTCTTAGAGGCATTTTTGTTTTTCGAAAAAGAATAGTGAAGAGTAGGGATGTAAATAAGTCGAGTTGAGTCCGAATATAGCAAGCTCAAGCTCAACTCATTGAATGGACAAAGGCTCGTGTGAACTTTATCTAGCTCGACTTAATAAAATTTGTCATAAGTTAATAGAAAAACTCGATTCATATAAGTCCGGATAAACTCAAACTCGTATAAGTTTAAATTAATTTAAGATTTTTTAGGCTCAAAATAAAATTAATAATTATAAACTTTTCAAAAAAATTTATTATTTTCTTAAAACTAACAAACAAAACCATAATAATTATACGGACCTTATTATATATAACTATATATACAAAATATAAAAAAAGTTTGTTTACACTCGCGAGCTTTTTAAGCTGAATATTATTGAGCTCGACTTGGCTCATTTAATTGACGAGTTCAAACTATTCACGAATCGTCCCGTCTCATTTACACTACTAGTGAAGAGTTAGTTATAAGTGTGGGTTTCAAAATAAAATATTATTTGGATATTTTGTTTAAAATAAATGATTATGTAATATTGAAAATGAATTGTATTTGGATGTTGTTGTGTTTTTGTATTAAAAGTTGTGCAAATGAGAGTAGAAGAAATAAAGTATGAAAATAGAGAAAGTGTGTAAGAGTGTGTTTGGAAATATATGCTGAGAATGAAAATATTTGTGAAAATAAATGAGAAGTTGATAAATTTTTATTTTTATTTTTAGGAGAAAATGAAAATGGATTTTGAAAACAAAATCAAACGGGCATTTAAACTTATAGATTAGACTTTTTTCTTTTTAGTAGAACTTATAGATTAGACTTTGGTTCTAAATATTGTTGGTATTTTATGATACAAGGATATGGATATTGATGCATATGTACACCTAACCCGAGCTAAGGTAGTAGGTTACGTTGGGAAAGCAGACTTAGCCTGATTATCCCAAATGGTCCAGCCAATCTGAGTTTAGTAGAAGCAGACAAGATGAAGGTTTTTGTCCGAACTAAGTTCAAAAGGAAGCAGCCAAGATAAGGTTTTGAGCCAACCGAGTTGATATCAGGGAAAACAGTTGAGATGATTGTTCTGTGATGCCTGAGCTAATTTTTGAGTTGCAGCTTCAGGCTAACACAACCGAAAAGCAAGGAACGTGGGCCACACGTGGCACCATGTTGATCAACTTTGCTGGATGTGGATTAGTTAGAGGTTTAGTGAACGGTTACAACCCTAGTTACTGGGGTATTTAACCATATAAAAGGCCTTGTGCAAGATTATTAGAGAGAGATACAAAATTATTTTCTTTTGCTTTTCAATTGGTGCTGTGTGAAATTATTCTTTTTAGCATCAGATATACTTAGTATCCCATGGTTGATTGCCCGGGGCCCAGGCAGATAAACAATCCTATATCTTTTTTTCTCCTGTATTTTTATTAAGAATATTTCATATTTTTAATTATATTGATGAAAATTGACTAATTACTTATTATTCTGCTCAAAATAGTCTGGTCTAATCCACTAATTTGTGAGAAAATCACTAATCTTTCGACACAAGAAAAGAAATTTTCTACATCTCTTCCTCATGTAAATTTTAAAAATTTTAAATATGATATTACTTAAAAAAGAAACACTTATATTATTGATATCCTTTTTCTTGAGATAAAATAAATAAACAAGCAAGCTAGATATAACATCCTTGCAAAATGGAGAGAAACCAATAAGAGCAACATCAAGATTTCTTGTATGACAGCCTTTTTAAGGGAATTCCTTTTACTTTTTCAGTTTTAAGTAATATTCCTTTGTATTTTCTTTTTGACTGACAACCAAACAGACCTTTTAAATAGGAAAAAGTCTTTTACTTGAAGTAGAACTCTTCACACATTAGAATTTGTAGACGTCAAAAACCAAAAAACATTGTACAGAGAACTCAAATATTCAAACACCAGAGAGCACTTGTTCCTCATTTATGGATTCAGGTACTTCTTCCCCGTCAGTGTGTGTTTTCATCTGTGTTTTTCTTATGTGTCCAAGATGACATATTTATTATATTCCGAAGTGAAGAGCAACGTAAGACAGGTCAGAAAGATGGGACTTGTGTTGTGTGTCTGTGTCTCTGTGTGTGTGTTATTTTCTTGCTTTCAATCAGTCATTATAACATTTTCTTTATTGGGAGGCAATGTGAAAAAGATAGTTCAAAACCTATTCTGTTTTCTGGGTACTGCTTGAATTCTGAATGGCCAAGAACCAAGAAAGGCGTTACCTGATGATAGTATCATAATAGGATTCTCCATTTTCTGAATTATGACAGCAAATTTTATGAGATTAAAGTTCTCTCCAATGTGTTCGTTCTATTGTTCATATAATTTTTATATAAAACTTGAGATTATAGGCACAGTGAGGGATAATGCATGGCCTCGTGGAGCCAAACTCATTGATTTGACTATGAAGTAATACATGTTAGACATGTTTGTTTCGATTTTCTGTTCATATTTATTAGTATCAGTAAAATAAATTCAACCGGATCAAGCCCCCCAAAAAAAAAGAAAAAGAAAAAAAATGATAGCGCGCCTTCTCCCACTTGCATTGAATGATATCACGGCACTGGTTGAAACTACAGATGACCATTGTGCTATGGTATCTGCTCTTGCTTTGCGGCTTCTAGTCAGAAACAAGACATATCTATAGAGGGCCATTGCATAACGAGATCTACTCTTGCTTTGTGGCTTCTAGTCAGAATAAGACATATCTTCCCATCTCCTAAGTCGATCTTTGATTGCATTGTGTGAGTAGGATCAGCTGGCTAGTCCATTGCCTTTTTGGTTGCTTTCTTACTCACTTTCTTTTAGGAGTGAAGGTCAAATCCAGTTTGTTAGGGTAGCATATAAAGTATGTTATTGCATCTTTGTTAAGGTAGCTCATTGATATTCTTGATCGTTCTGAATAGTGAAGGTAACTGAATTCATATCTCTTGGTAAATTACTCTTGCAACTTCACAAATTCACCATTTTTGCTCTTTGTCAACAAGGTAACGCACAAGAAAATCAACCCACCAGAATCCAGTTCAGAAACTTTGATGTGGTACTAGAAGCAACCGATCATCACTACCTCAAGTTCAATAAATCGAATACCAATCAATGGTTCAATGGCAATACTTCTGTTCATGCCAAGATCATGAAAGAGTGGAAGATTCTAGAAAAAAACCTCCCGGAATCCATCTATGTTCGAGTTTATGAAACTAGAATCGACTTGCTTCGTGCTGTGATCATTGGCCCTGCTGGAACTCCATACCATGATGGCCTATTCTTCTTTGACATTGTCTTGCCTTACGATTACCCCATACACCCCCCAAAAGTCTACTATCACTCACATGGCTTTCGTCTGAATCCGAATCTTTATGCCAATGGGACAGTTTGCCTGAGCCTGATAAACACATGGAGTGGCAGCAGAAGTGAGAAGTGGACACAAACTTCCACTATTCTTCAGATTCTTGTCTCAATTCAGGGGCTTGTCCTAAATGAGAGACCATATTTCAATGAGCCTGGATACGCACCGTATAATAGGTGTTCTAAGTGGGTGGAGAGGTCCATTGGCTACAACCAGGATGCCTTCATTCTTTCTTGCAAGACCATGCTGCAAATTATGAGAAAACCACCACAAAACTTTGAGAATTTCGTCGTTCAACATTTTAGCCAGCATGCAGCATCGATACTGGCAGCCATTAAGGATTATCAAAAGGGACTTCGGATAGTTGGCCAGTTTGAGATGAACAAAGCAGGATCTTCTTCATCTTCTTTGGTTAAAGTTCCTTCCAAGTTTAAATTCAATTTGGAAAGGATTGAGCCTGATCTCAAGAAAGCCTTAAACAGGAAGGTCTCAGAGGCAGAAAAGCTGGAGAGCAACTCTGCTATAGTGAACAAGAATGAGGAGAATGGCACTTCAGAGACTGGCAAAACAGTGAAGCCTAAAGAAGATGTGAAGCAGCATAAAAATGGGCTTTTGGGCAAACTTATTTGCTTTGCAAAGTGGATTTGTGAATGAGGACAGTTTGGTTTTATTCATTGTGATATTGGATGGAAACTTCATGATTCTACTTTGTGTTTATTCCTTGGCAGATTCGCTGAATGTTCCATGTTTGTGGAGTTATTTTTGTTGTCGTTTCACAATACTTTAACTTAGTTTGTTCTGTTTTCCTGGGAATTGATTAATTTCAGTAACATAAAGTTCAGATCTTTGTTGCTCTGTTGTCTTTCTCATTTGGTATAAAATTGGTGGCTGGTTTCTGCTGGTGGGGTTTTGCAATGCTTCAAATTTTTTGAATGCTTTAGTATCCAAATGAGCAATAATTTGCAATGTCATTAAGATGCTCTTTTAATCTGACTCGTATCATGTCATTCAATTAAATATCTATCAATTGAATTATGAATAGATAAATTGTATATAATAACATTGATTTGTCATTGTACATCATATTTTCATGTTAGTGAGCTGTAAACGAATGCTCCATCGAGCTATACATACCTATTGAATTGAATGAGGATAGTACTTTCCAACCTAACGTTTAAAGTTAGAGCTGTCAATGGGTCAGATTCGAATCGAATCAGTCATATTCGAATCTGAATTCGATTATCAAAATATATATTTGAATTTGACCCGATTTTCTATAGGATTTTTGTTAGCAGTACCATATTCGAATCGATGAATATCCAAAATTCAATAAAAAAATCTAATCCAATTTAATTTTCTTCTTCTTCTTCTTCTTCTTTTT
The DNA here is from genome assembly GCA_014898725.1 of Jacaranda copaia. Taxonomy (NCBI): domain Eukaryota; kingdom Viridiplantae; phylum Streptophyta; class Magnoliopsida; order Lamiales; family Bignoniaceae; genus Jacaranda; species Jacaranda copaia. The sequence continues at coordinate 418,328 of JACGDI010005416.1, read as the reverse complement.
TTTATGTTCCTTTTGGATTGTATAAAAATATTATATCTATAAAGTAAATTTATTGTTATATTTGAATTTTTAATAATTTTTTATTATATATTAGTCAAAAAATTAAATATTTAAATACTAAATCCCTATATCACATTATATTAATGCATATGCAAACTGTTACATATTATTTTATTTTATATTTTATCAATATTCCTTTTATTTTTTAAGATAAAGACTTAATATTAATAGCATAGTATAAACATTAATATAGATATCAGATCAATATAATATATAAATTTTATTTTGAAATCTTTATTAATATTAATTTCGCATTAATATTATATTGGGATAATTACAGTAACTACCCCTGAGGTTTCGGCTAATAATAGAAACTACCTCTAGGGTTTGAGAAATTACAGATACATCTCCTAACGTTTGTTGCCGTCTAACAACTTGATCTTGCCGTTAGCCAAACTAACGGAAAATGTTGACATCATCATTGAATTTTTTCTAAATTCTAATTTTACCCTTATTTTGAATACTTCAGCTGTTGACTTTTGGGACCAAAACGCCCTTATGTTATTTTGGCAATGTGCCCATATTTGTGGGGATGTAATTGTAATATATTAAGCATACAAGGAGGATCAAAGTAAGAAACTAAAATAATGCTTAATCTTGCCATTGGAAATATAATTTAGTAATTAGCCCAAGTAATTAAATAATTAATTTTAATTAACTAATCATATTTTTTAATTTTTTAATTAACTAAGATTAATTAATTAAAACATTATTAATTTTTCTACGGCAGAAATTTGTGAGATTAAAATATTACAATGAACCCTTTCAGATTACTTTAACTTTTCATATAAGCCCCCATACATTTAGTTATGTGATATATAAAACCTTCAATATCTTTAAAGCCTACAAGCACATCTCTTATAAAGCAACATAAACATTCCAAAAGTACCAAGTAATGCACCACAAATATGACCAAACAAACATTATTATAAACCTGCATTTACACTTACAGTAAATAAATATAACATTTAGTTTTTCAAAATACACAAGTTAGAATCACTACAGCTAAATAATTGTTTATAAGCTGTACAAAAAATATTGAGTTGGTTCTTCCCTTGGAAGTGACAAAAATATTAATTAGTTTCAATACATAAATAACAACATTTTTCAACCTACCGTAGCCTCTCCATCTGCAGCGCTATCAATTCCAACCCCTTCAACTCTAGCACTTCCATAACTAGCAGCAGGAACTCCATCACCATCAGCAGCATCAATAAATCCATCAACAGCACCACCTGTAGTGGCAACACCATCATAGAATCCAAAATCATCAAAACCTCCAACTCCACGAGCACTCCCAACAATTGACTCTAGCAATACTTCCTCAATAATACCCCATAAAATTGAAGTATGAAATTTGAATATATGTGCCTACAACACTTTCTATTAATTGAATGAGGCACCAATTCAGTAATTATCTCCAGTAGGCCCTAAAGAAAAAGATTACAATTAGCTTCCTGAATAAATAAAATTCTTACACAAAGAATCTTAAAACAATTTGTCACAATGCATAAAAGTTATATTTAACTAACTGAATACTTTAAAACACTACAATTAACCCCTTGTGTAATAAAACATGTTACAAAAAGAGCCTTCAAATATTTCATACAATATTGCGCAAAATACAAAATCACAATTACAGAAAAATATTATAATTAGCCCCCTGAATAAATAAAATACTTATACAACGAACATTAAAGCAATTTGTTACAATGCATAGAAGTCATATTCAACTGACTGAATGCTTTAAAACACTACAATTAACCACCTGTGTAATAAAACATGTTACAAAAAGAGCCTTAAAGTATTTCATACAAAATTGCACACAACACAAAATCACGATTACAGTAAAATATTACAATTAGCCCTCTACAAACTTAGAATCATTATATAAACATCTCTTCACATCCTCAGATATTGCACTGCACTAATGTTCAACAAGCATGTAAATATATAATATAACAAATAGTGCCCCATATTCTACAAATAATAACTAATAGAACCTTAAATATTTTCAGAAATAACATAGTTTAAAGCAGCAGCAGTATTTTTTGCCTGTCAGTCATGAAAGTCCAAGGAATGTTTGAACTAAAACCGCCAATGAATTCCTCCAAGTAATTTGAAAAAGAACCCTCGAGAGCCCTTGCTTTCTGTCTCAACCACAGCAAAAGCTAAAGGATAAAGCCCATTATTCCCATCTAAACCAACTGTAGCTAAAAGCACGCCACCAAAAG
>JACGDI010005416.1:389778-404920 GCA_014898725.1 Jacaranda copaia | reverse complement strand
TTTTATAATCAAATCAAAAATAAAATTTATAATTGTTATAGAAATAGACAAAACTCCGACATTTTAAATTCAAAATCTCATAATTTAAACATCGGAGCCGACATTCGAAGGGGAGCAGAAAAAATCCATAGCCTCCCCAATACAATTAACTATCAAACAAAGCAGATGATTAAAGGCGCCAGACGCACAATCACGCTTTATCATTTATTTATCAATTTTCTCTTTGTTTTTATCTCTTTAAATTAATATTATTTTTTATGATCATTTATAAAACATTCAAATAATCATTATTGCACGGAAGAACAAGAAATTGTGGGGGGGCCTGGGCCAATCAGTTTGTTCGGAAACCAACTTCTCGACCGAATCCAATTATAGATACAGTTGTACGTGATGATAATGGATTATCACACAGGTAATCATTTCTTTATTAGACAGAACCGTGGTTTTCTAACAGTAAAAACACTGTTACTCATGTCATATTTGATAGTTAATTATGTTATAATCCATTTATAGTTAATAACGAATGACTGATTTGTAAGAATATAATTATATCTAAGAAGTATTTACAGATATATACTTATTAAAAATAATTTATCGCCACTTAAACGGCATCGTTATTATATTTGTATGTATGAAATTTGAGTCTTAATAATCTTTAATATGCATACATGTGCTAAAAAAATCTCTCATGTTCCTATGTCTATTTCTGATTTTGCATAATGTCCTTTATTTGTACTTAAATTCTAATAATTTGTTAGTTATAGCTCATAATTTAATTAGCATTTTGATGATGCAGGCCCAGAAATTCATCCAAGAATATGAAAGACCTAATTTACGAGATATTATAGCAAAGGTTCATATAGTGGGAATTTGAGCATTATGATATTATTTGTTTGTACTTAAGTTCTGATATAAGTTTCTGACAAAAATTCATTATGAAGTATAGAAGACATAATCCTTACGAGGTATTGTCGTAACGGTACATATAATGGGAATTTGAGACGACGTTGTTCAAAAAAATTGAAAATTATATGTCTTTTTCAAAACTTCTTATGTGGAAAGTTTATGATATTACCAACTCTTATGTTATATCGAACTCAAAATTTTAAAGCTCCTTATAAATTGTTTGTTTTATCTTTCAGATAATAAAACTTCTGCTCATAAAAATAAAATCTCTCATGAATTTAAATATATAGATAAAATAAAACCTTGAGGTAGTCAACTTTTTATATCTAGCAAATATTAAGGCATGTGGCCTCCAAAATTCAAATTATAAACAATCTAAAAGAAACAAGTGGGGCAACAACATTCCTCAAATAAAGTCTAAGTCCCAAGTCCCAAGTCCCAACCATATAACATGGCTTTTTCCTAACCTTTTTATGATTTTTGAGTTAATGCTATGGAGAAAAGAACAATTTTCATCTGGATATTGCAGATAATAAATTCTTTGAGATAATTAATTATTTATATTTCCAACAATTTATTTAGAAAAGAAGAGACAAAATAAAAACCTTATTATATTTTTGGAATGTGCATTTAAAGAGAGAGATAATAGATTAATTATATTCACATAATCTATTCCAATTATTATTATTTCTTTTGACAGATTAATGTTTCTTTGGAGATTATTCCAAATTATGGCCATAAATTTGCCAGCAGAACACTTCTCTGTACTGCCATCAAAGGGGTGGTTGAAAGGGATTGAGTAAATTTTAGTAGGTGAATAATATTAGAGATCTTTGGCAATTTTCATGAGGAGCAATGATTTGTATTGATATTCACCGTTTTTTTCACTTCCCTTTTATAATTAATTCACTTAAATGGATTAATAATATATAATTGATATTTCTTAAATTAATAGGAAGTGGAAAACAATGAGATATTACTATTTTTTTTTTGCGTGTGCGTGCGCAATCGATATATCTTTACAAATATATTATCAATTATATATGCACGTGTATATAAATATATACATTTATATTTTATTTATACACTATTAAAAAAGATGAGCGTTTGCTACAAAAAAAATTATTATAAAATTAATTTCGTAGCTATAGTTACAAATTATAGCTACCGTAGCAAAAATAATTTTTTTAATTATAATCAACAAAAATATGAATGATCAATCCATAGCATCATGTGTTCCAAGCATAATAGATTATTTATGTATTATCTGTAGAAAAATTAATATATTTATAAAAAAAAATCATCAGCTACGGATTGATTATAACAAGAATTAGCTACAAAGCATCAATTTCAAACTTGGCTAAAACAATTTCGTAGCCAAAGTTATGAATTTTTAGCATCAGCTACGGATTTATCGTAGTTGGTGTTCTGATTTTTTGTAGTGATATACTTAAAAATTATATATATATATATATATATATATATAAACATTGTATTGGAATCATGTCGTGTCTTAAATTTTTAAAAGTTTTTGCGTCGTTGTACCATCATTCTTTTTCTATATATTATATGTGTGTATATACAAATATAGTTAGTGGAACAATGTATCTCTTTATATATATTAATTGGTATTTTGTTGCAATTGTTAATATAAAAAGTATTAAAGGTCTTGATCAGCCTTTAATATTTATGTAAATTGAACAAGCTTGCAAGTGCTGCTTTCTTGCATCTTTATTTATGGGTTCAATTGTTAAGCTTGTGCTCATGATTAACACTTAACAGGTTGTCTTGCTTTGTGAAAAGCAACAAAAAGGAGTAATGACAATTAATTTTGATAATAAAAAATGAAGTGTGACCAATACAGCTACAAAACCCCAATTCCCTAAATCATATATATATATATGTATATATATATATTATAGTCTTCAAGAATGCTTTATAGCTATAGTGGTAGGATGGATGGTGCATAGATAATATATTGTTTTTAAATTGCTAATGTCAATGATGAAGTTTCCAACCAAAGATTATATTTATTTTTAATTCTTTAGGAACCCTTGATCAATTAGTGGATTCTTACCTTGTAATTAAGTAAGTTGATTTGTTCCATTGACACAAAAATAAGAATACTTTTCTAATCTCTTCAAGCAACATTGATGGACCAAACAAATTTGTTAAAAAAAATGAGTTAATTGTAGTCAGCCCTAACGTGTTTAATGTTCATTGGTTAGATTCTATCGAAACAATGCAAATATAGTGTTAGCGAATATTTTAATTAGTTCGAAGTAAAATTACACAACAACAACAATTGAGAGATAATATATAAATGAGGTTATAGATTGAAGGCTGACTACAATTATTAAAAAAGTATGTTCTCAATTAGTGTAATTAAATTTTGGACTATGACAATTATATTACGTAAGATGTCATTGAATCCCACATCCATAAATCTCAATTATTATTACATATTTTTGCTCCCAATGCCTTTAAAAAGTAAGGGAAATAAATCGACGGTCATTAATTTCTTGAATTAAAATCAGAAAAATAAAGTAGAGATATATACGCAGAGAAAAAACAGAAGACCGGAGGAGGAGTAACGGGAGACAGAAAACGCACATGAAAGTGGGTCCCGGGGGTTAATGTGCGGGCCATCCCCACCACATGCCCCAAAAGCTAATACAAAAAACTTTAATTCTCGAATTAAATTATTTTATTAAATAAAGTAACACCATTTATTTTGGTATTATTTATGATCACAATAATCCTTTTATTTATTATTTTTAAATATGTGACTAGAAGAATCTTAATTATGTGTATTTTTTTTAGAGTATTAAAACTAGTTTATGAATCTAATAATCAAATTAAGAAAATCATTCTCATAACAAATCAATAAAATACAAATATTAAATTAAAAAATATGAAAATACAAATTTCATAAGACCACAACCAAAAGTTACAAATAAAGTACACACAAAGACGTCCGTTCGGGTCGAACATGAGACCTCCCACGTGATAAAGGAACTTAATTATGTGTAATTTAAAAGTATTAATATGTGACAATAACATATTCACGAATTTTGATAGCTGCTAAATTAAATTTATTGCAATTATTTTAGATTTCGATTTAAAATCAACTATTAGACAATATTTTGTTTTGTACCGAAATTCTACATTAAAAATAAATTATGAATGTATCTCCTAAACAATAATCACAAAATTTGATAGTATCGACATGATTGAGAGCAAAATCTAAAAAATACATTTTGTTGATAATTTTGAAAATTCATTTTTTTAATAAATATATTACAAATTCGCCGTGAGCTTAGTTATAATTTAGCATCAATATCCTCTTAAAAAGCTATAAATATTTCTTTCAACGGAAAAATAACGTAACTTCATAGTTTGTAGGATTTTCAACCTTTTCGAACAGAAGAATTGATTTACATCAGTATGTTTGAAATTGCATAAAGAATTTAAATTTATATTTAAATTTAGTATTTAAACTTACTAAATTATAACAAAAAAAAAGGGAAATATTCAAATATAACAATGTAATATTGGAGCTCTTCTCATATAAGTTGACATATAACAATGAAAAAAAAAATTAGAAATTTAATATAAAATAAAATGAAAATTTAATAGTGCCATTATTCGGCTCCACCTTTTATATCCCATTACACCGTCCCGTGATTCCCTTTAAAGCCGCCTCCTCTCCCACTCTTCCACCATTTCTCCTCCACTAACCCCCCACGCCCTCCCCAACTGATATATAGAACACACAAAGATATGCATGAATATTTCTTCGATTTTTCATTTGAATTATCCGGAACATAAGAGAACCAAAAATTTCTCAAGTTTCGTCAGGTGATGATTTATTCATCTTAATATTCATATGTCTTGCTATTTCTTCATGGAGTTTCTTCTTTTTCGATTGATTTTCTTATTGCTTTAGATGATATAATACTCACTTTTTCGAAATTACATCGCATTTTAATTCATTCATTCAGCTAAAACCAGTATGAAATTGAGATTCTGTTATTAGAATTTGTCGGTTAATCTCTGTTCTTCCGATTACTTATCGTCAATTGAATTTCGAACGATTGAAGTCTGCGCATGAGATTAATTGCTGAGATTGATTAAATTATTGTAAATCATCATTTGTTAGTAATAATTACTGATTAGCAATCAATTTTCAGTGCGTTAATTCCTTTCGCTTTAGTTGATACCTCTTTGAGTCTACCGGTACTCCTGAATCTCAATCAAATTTTGATCCAGTCAATTGAATCCGCAGCTTCTAAAATTTCAATCAATTCTTTCGACATATATAAGGAAGGAGGAAAAGATGATGTCGTCACTGTTATCATCGAATCCAGCAGTAAATTCGGATAGATCGTCCACCAGAAGAAAGAAGAAGAAGAAAATCCAAAGCCAAACTTTGGGAGAAAATCTCAACAATAACGATCAGCGTCAAAACTCATCGATCGAATGGAAATCGGACACGCAGCAGCAAATCTATTCATCGAAACTGCTTCAGGCTCTGCGCCAAGTCCGGCTCAACGGCGGCTCGTCGGGTCCGAAGCGAGTGCACGAAGCTGCGGATAGAGTCTTAGCAGCCACGGCGAAAGGCCGGACGAGATGGAGCCGAGCCATACTCACTAACCGTCTCAAGCTGAAGTTTATGAAAAAGAATAACATCGTAAAACGACAGAGTAAGGTGATGACAGTAATCACGAGTGGAAGTAACCGGATGCAGAAGAAATCGAAACTGAAAATTTTGCGGTTGAAATCCAAGTCTTTACCGGCCGTTCAGCGCAAGGCGCGCGTTTTGAGTAGGTTGGTTCCCGGTTGCCGGAAACAGCCGTTGCCCGTGGTTCTGGAGGAGGCGACAGATTACATTGCCGCACTTGAAATGCAGGTACACGTTGCAGTAATTTCATTTATGTAAAAATCATAGAATTTTTCCCCAACTTCTTGTTTGCTTAATTAATTTAAAATCTCAAATTTGTGCCTTACTTTCCTATCATGCCATACAAGAAGTTAGAAGTAAATAATCAATAAGTAAAATAAATTACGATGATCCCTGCATGTTTGAAATAAATTTTCTTTCTTGTTCTGGTGAATACTTGAAACATAAATATAATGAATTTCGATGACATACCTTAATTTACTATGGGATACAAAATATTATTGTTATAAAAAATATAACATTTTAATTTGTTTTCTCCATGCATAAATAGTAAAATACTTGGTTTTGCCATTGCAGGTCAGAGCAATGAGTGCCTTAGCCGAGCTGCTCTCTGTTTCAGGCTCGTCCTCTTCCACTAGCTCTGCCGCAGCTCCTGGTGGCCCTAACCCATTCAGTTCAAGCTCAAGCCAAACTCCCCCTAGTTAATATGGATTTTCTTTTTCTTTTTCTTTTTCCCCCTCAATTGTTATATTCATATATTTTCCCACTTATGAATATTCTAATGTGAATTACACTTTTCTTGAAAAAAAAAAAAGAGAGTTTGCGATAAAGTTGTCTGGTTCAAATAATATTATAAATTTGTGAACGGGAGAAAATTAGGAGGAAATAATGTGGGTTAGGTGCAAGGAATCGAGGTCACAATCTTCTTTATTCACGTGGAGGTAACTTTTTAATTTTGCAATGGGGTCCTTTGCGCACAATTAAGTTTCGAATCTTTACCCAATAATATGCAAAGGGTATTAACATTACCCCGATAAGCCAATAGTAGGATAGTGGTTTTCAAGTTTGATAAAAGGGGCTTGCAATGTTGCTTGTCAGTTTGGATATTATTGAGAGACAATTGAATCACTTGATTTGAGTGTGGTGCATCTATACATATTTTTCCTTCTTATTTTAATAATTTATTTTATTAGGACAGTTCAAAAATTAGATCACAAAATCATTTTGATGCCAAATACAAACACTACGATGATATGACAGAATTCATAGCTTATCTCATTTGCTAGATGCAATATGTGCATGTATGTAAATCACAAATTTAGAGTTGAGTGCATATCTCATCAACAAACTTATTATATTTCATGATTTATTGACATAATATATTGCAACGATTATAAAATTAATATAAAAAGGTGCAATTATGCAAATCATTCCACAACTATATAGCATTACAAGTAAAAGATACAATACAATAGCAACATATAATCTTTCAACGATCAACACTACAAATATATAGCATTAGAAGTGATAGATGCAATGGATATTGCAGGAAATCGACCTACCAACGATCGACACATGCATGGAATTGGGGAGTAGCAATCAAGGGTTTCAAAATCATTTGGTTCTCATTTACAGATACATGGAATTGGGAAGTAGCGATCAAGGCTATCAAAGTCCTATTTCAGAATTTGGAGTTTCTCAGTTTGCTTTTCTGGGGGCACTTTTGCAATAATAATGATAAGGAGTTGGCTTGCGAAATTCAATTATCGGTTAAGAAATCAGTTTTTAGTGGCACACCCTTTGTCATAACAAGCCACAAAAATACAAAGTGTTAACATGGGGATCAATGAAAATGACAAATCTCTCTGAATGGAACTTTTCAGTAGCTGAATATATATATATATATATATATATATATAATACAAACGCAATAAAAAATCTTATATTTTTACATATATAAATTTAAAGGCAATATTATTCAATTAATTATAAATAGATGGACAATACCATTAAATCAATTAATCAGTTCAACTCCGAAATAATTACATCAATTAAATTATAAATTGATTTTGAGGAAAAATAACACATCTTTGAAATATTCCCTCAAGGTTGTTCTAAGATGTAAAATCCCGAGACTCGTTGAATCGCGAGGGTAGTGGGGTGGGTTTCATTCCTATAGATCAAATACAAAATTCTAAACAGTGACATCCATAATTGAGCAAAGGACCACAAATTTGCAAAGTCAGACAAGTGATTAATTAAAAGCACAAATTTGCATAGAGGTTTTTAATTGAGTGTAATACCCCACTAAACACGAGAAATCACACACACGCCCACAGATGTTTGATTATTAAAATCCAATTTTTTTTTTGAAATTTGAATTTTCTTAAATTCTAAATATACGTAATAAAGAAAATATTGAGTTTGACATATTTAAGTACTATGAAACATTAATTGAAATTAAGTTCGAACAAGATGTAAAGTAGATCACTTCAAACTCATTTTATTTATTGAGATAAAAGAAATTTTTCTTAAAAAAAAACGAAAGAATTCTTTATTTTTTTTTGAGAGAGTATTTTTTACAATAAATCTATAGATCCAATTATCAAATCAAGAAGATTATTTTTACAATAAATTGATAAAATACAAATATCAAATTAAAAAAAATAGGAATACAAAATCCATAAGACTATAATCAAGAAGTAAACATAAGTTGTACATAAATACGCCCATTCGGGTCGAAGACGAGATCTCTCAAATGATATGAAAGACTTGATATCATTGGACTATAAGCTATTGAACAAAAAAGAAAAAAAAAAGAATCTTGATCAAACTCATCTAGTAGTTCATATTCTCACGTATATTTTAAAAATATCTCTAATTAAACTAGTGTACCATTGGCCCTTTGGCTTATAATATTTATTTACTATGCGAAAATGATAAATAATGAAGAAAAAGTATATAATTCGTAGAAACTAGAATTAGAATAGAATTTTTTGACAAAAAAAGAAAAAGAAAAAAAGAAAAAGTAACAAGTGACATTTATTATGGCTGTCCACTTATGTGATTAGGCACTATTCATCAAAAGTGACTGTCCATATTAGGCATTGCTGTAATGGCAATCGTGTCACAACCTTCAATCGCAGACGTCATAATCAAGATGGAAAAAGAAAACCTATCTTTCAAACCAAAAGGTTTGTTAGGGTAGGACAAAGAATGTTCAAGAAAGTATATTAAGTGTTATTAAATTAGATGTGCATTGTATGCATAGCCAACTTTATATTAAATGAAAAGGCATGAAATTGACTTACATGTAGAAACCAATTTTAACTTGACCATGATTCGTGAGTTACTCGTGCATAGGAGTGTAATTGAAATGAAATGATTTACGAATAGTTCGAGCTCTACTCGATTGAAGTTCGTATTCAGCTCAAATTTTTCGAGCCCATCATAAGGTAAATGAGTTAAGTCGAGCTTAATAATATTCGGTTCGAAAAGCTCGCAAGTTTAAACAAACTTTTTTATTATATATACACACATATAATTATAATATATAGTCTAGGCCCATATAATAAAATTTATAAAAATAAGTAAATATAATAATTTATTTTTTTTATTTTCAAGAAATATATAACAAAATTATTTAAAAAATTTATAATTATAAATTTTGATTTGAGTCTAAATAAGCTCTAGTTAATCCAAACCTATATGAGCTCGAGTTCATCCAAACTTATGTGAATTGAGCTTTTTTGCTTTTCTATAACCACTTTTATCAAGTTAAGCTCGATAAGGCACGCTGAACCCTCGTCTATTCCAACGAGTTGAGCTTGAGCTTGAACTTGGTTATTTAGGCTCGATCAAACTCGAGCTCGAACTTGAACTCACGAATTAATAGAGGAGCTGAGCTTGAGCCAATTAGATTGGGCCTCGGCTAGGCTATACCCCTACTTGTGTAACCATTAAGATTTCAACTATAAAAATATTTTTGAAATGTTGATGCTTAAATTCATTGTCATATTTGAAAATTTCAATTTTGTAACATAAGTACATGGTGTGATACCTCATTCTATATGAATTAAATATTGAAAGAGTGACTAATATACAAACTTTGATCAAAGAACTCATGCGCATTCATTAGATATCCCTTTTGTGCAAGTTGATTATAGTCTAATTCTAAAATGCACTCGATGAGTTTGAAGGTATTTTTTGTGTCCAATGGGCTCGCAAACTCAGGACGTGACATGTGGTACATATTTTTATTTTTATAAAAAGATATTTCAACCGATGAAAAAGAGAAGCTAACTTAATAAAAATGCTTTAATACCATTGATTTCTTTGATTTGGGATTCAAAAACTTTTCAATTGAGAAGCTTGAAAAAGAAAAAAAAACATATATATCAACTTTTGAGTTAAATAGAGTTATAAGAGCTTTCAAGTATGTGGAAACCAACTCATATAATTATGTTTTCAAGTCTTACAAGAGTTGTTTTTTATATGCGCTCCCATTCAATGATATCTAAATCCATCACAAAATTTGAAAAGTGTAGCCTCACTTGACTCATTTTTTAAAAAATAAAATCTTTTAATATATATCATTGAAAAAATATATTATGAATACGAATTTTTAAAGTCTCATGATGAATTGGGCATCATTAAAAAATTAGGTTTTGTTTTATTTCATTTTGCAGTTATCAGATGCAAAATCCAATTAGGAGGACAAAATTAAGGTCTACATCACATTAAAATATGTTTAGCATATGATTTTTGTTTAATATAATAAAAAATAAGTAGAAAACGTTGCATTTGGATGTAATGGTCAAAACAAAGAGTAAAATCAATTAAGAACAATATAACAAAGAAGTAAAAGCTTAAAGAGGTCCAGACCAACTACCAAAGTCATCACTAAGGGGTTAGCCAAACAAGGCATAGTTTTAAATTCTTAATTCATGAAGTAATAAATGTTTGGTCAAGTTGATTACCAATACATACTAATATTTCCCAAAAAAGGTAACAACTTTTATTATCATAAAAAACATTGTTGTTTCAAACTTAGTTTAGGGTCTAAGTTTTAATCATTTCAATAACTCCCACTACCATGTTCTTGTTTCCTTCCAAACATTTCACCAACCAAAAATAAATAAATAAATATATATATATATATATATATATGAGAGAAATTAAAGAAATATTATTGGCAAATAGCATAATTATGTGGGCTTCTTACACTTTGGACATTAGCATAATAAACAATTCTATGTACATTGAGAAGTTAGATTCCAATATACTTATTCTTTATTTTTTCAAGAAATTATCATAAAATGAAATATATTAATTTTATTCTTTTTCGTTCTTGCTGTTTTTAGAAAACTATCACTATTTTTTAAGTATAGAATGACTTCAGTTGAGAAAATTAAGTAACTGCACATTATTCTTATTGTAGATTTTTTTCCCCACCAACATAAAATATCTCCATATCAATGCCGAAAAATCAATAAATATTGATATAATTCAAGAATGGTTTCTCAAGCTATCAATTAGGTTGGATGTTAATGTTAAAAACCTAAAACCCAACTTGTTGATCACAAAAGTTCAAGAGAGAGATGATCAATAAACAAGTCCTAATATTATTTTTTTTCCAAAAAATAAAAACCATTTTGGCATCTTCACAAATTGGCTTCATCATCACATCTAATTGGATTTGATTATACCTAATTGGCAACCAAAACCAATATGCTTTTGATCAATCAAAAAAGTACCAAAGCACATGGGCATTCAAGGACTACTTACCCCAAAATTGGGTCCCAAATAAATAAATAATTGATTAAAATTAAGTTTGACAGTTTCAAAAAGTGATTAAAAAATTAAGTTAGTAGAAGCTAGACGAAATGCATCACAAAGTATAAATTGTGGGTTCCACATAGCATCAATTCAATATATAGTGGCAAGCATGTGCAAAAATGCATCAAAAATTATAGAAATATTTCTTGGTCTTATATAGCTTAGATGATAATCCCACAATTGATAGAACTAAGATAATAATCACATAAGTTATAGAAAAATTAAGATTAGGGTAAAGGGCTTAAATTAAAAAATCCACTTTAATTTTCAATATCATGTATTGTTGAGAAATATTTCATGTCATGACTTTTTTCTTATGTTGCATTATTTATTTATACAAAAACTTCTCCCACAGTTCAAGGGATTAATAATTATATATTTAAACAAGAAATAAAAGTATTTTTAGTTTTTTTTCGAATAACAAATGGGGTTAATCACACGAAATTTGACTTAATTATTACTAATAGTTTTATATTAAATCAGATCTAAGTAAATAAATATATGTATATATGTAAAATATTTACACAATTCTATAATATTCGTCATCAACGCCAAGAACTTTACCCACACAAGATAATTTATTTTATTATCTCATGAATCTATTGAATTCTTGAAAAGTAGAGTTAAGTAGTACTTAGCTTGAAGGAAGATTTATCAAGAAATTAATTATGATTATGGCATGATAAAAGTCAGTTTGTACCACGCAAAGCATCATTTGATTGTGTTTAATTATTAATTATCTCAGGGATTAAGGTTGAGAAACCATAAAATAACTTATCTTATGAGCAATAGAGATCCAACATATATTATCTTGTCCCAAATAACTGCAACATTAAGGCTTAGCTCTGAAATCAGTGTCCTGAAAAATTTATTTTAATATGTGGGTTTATGTTATTTTATCAATATAAAAGAATTAGGTATTATTACAAAAAATTTTTTTTCTATAAAATCGACTATAAATTATAACTACAAATTTTCGTAGCAAATATAATTTGTTTAAACAATATTCAATAAAAATTATTAGTGAACAATCTGAGCCTTGTTTGTTCATAGAAAAATTAATATATATATATAATATAATTATTTGTTATGAGTTAATTACAACGAAGGTTAGTAGTGAGAACAACTATTTTGAATTTAATTATATTAATTTTATATTTAAATTATTAATTAATTATAATTAATTTCATACTTTTTTATGGCGTATGTACTAATTGTTAATGATTGCATGAAGGGTTTGTCGAGTTCAAAGGAAAAAATTGAAAGGGACATAAAAGGAGGTTACTCTAAGGTTCACTCATTATGTTATTTGCACTCTATTTCTTTTAAAAGTTATAGGGTGTAAATAATTTCTATGAATTATATTTTAATTTAAGTGTTTTTATGGTTTAGGTACGACACATTCGATTTATTTAAAGATTTTTGCATTTCAACGAGTGGTTTAAAATTTATTATCTCAACTAACAATGATATGCACATTTTTAACAGTGATAAGCTGTTATTTTTATTCAAATTTTCCATAAGTAGTCATTATTTTCTTTGTCTTTTGGTAGGTTTTGTCTTCTTTTCTTGCCTCTCCCCCCCTACTTTATGCCTCCTACAATTCTATAATTTTTACTTATTATGGACCCTCATTGGTTGATTTGATTCTTTGACCCTAGAAATTGAATGTGTGTTTTAACATTGCTCGTGGCCAATCTAACACCTTTGAAAAAGTGATCATTTACTCACTTATGTCAATATTGGCTTTGAATTATTGTTTTCCATTATTCTTTTCATTGTTATCATGATACTTTTTTAACATTGAAGTAGAATTTGTGGAAGATAATTAGTGGCGCTAAAAGATTAGAGATATTTGGAATCTCAATAATAGTTGTTTGTTGAGGAATAAAATCAAGATTAAGGGCCTAAGCATCAATCAAATGGACAATGTGTGTCCAAAGTGTAGTCTTAGTCACTAAGCGATGGGGTAAGACGTTAGACTACAGCTATTAGCGAACCCCACATTGATAAAAGCATATTGTGTCGGACATTAAAAGAAATTTCCAGACACATTAATGGTTGTGATTTACACAAGTATAATTACTTATCGATATGACTGACATTTTTGGTTCTTGTTCGATTAACCTATCTTTTGGTTTGATTTGATATAATCATGTTAACCTCTAAATAGGGGAGTTTTTCCATACAAATAGACTAATTAGGTATGAATCACACCAAAGAATCTAATGTGTTCTATGACTTGATATGGACATCATTTTCATGCTAACTTTAACTCCCCACCCACCCCTTCCCCAAGGCTATATCATGAGATATTTAGATTGAGTCAAATTTTGTTAATTAAAAGTGAGTATTTATCTAGTCAACCATATATTTAATACTTACACTAAAAAAAAATTATTTTTGTCTTAAAATTTTGTAGGCGTTTTAATTTGTAGGATCTAATAACATATTTAATTCATTAGACTATAATGATAGTTTGTAGATACAATAAGGAATATATCTCAAATCTCAGAATTGAAGGTACAAATTAATAACTACATTCCCACTATTACAATCAAATTTATTTTAAGTTTTATTAACTCAAGAGGAAATGACAATAGTAGCCCTAAGCTTTTTGCCAAACAAAAAATTTAACCTAATTTTCATTCAATACCACGCATCAAACAATAAAAAGAGATTATAGCATGTGACATACACCACTCATAATATTTAACATCAAACGAAATAATCTCCTCTTAATCTTCACCAGGCAACCACTAGCTTATGGTATCAAACATGGTCCAATTTTAAATCTTTATTGCTCAATATTTACTATTAAGGATAGTACATCCTTTTCTTTTTAAACATATTATAAAAGGGGATGAATTGCTAAAATAAATTATGAGGGAGTATTGGTATTCTTCTTGGGAGGCTAAGAAATGCATATTTAAATTTTACATGCCAATTTTAATGAATATGGTGCTTGATCGAATTCAATATATACTCTTTCAGTTAATAATGATATTTTGAAAATATCATTTAATGTTACTTGTAATTCTTTCGATCATATTTCGATTGTTAATACGATATATAAAAACCACTACTACAAAGAGTATTACATCCTTAATTGTGAAATATCGAATGCTTGTTGAACCTTGTGAATTGCATGAAAGTAGGCTATTTAAAATTCGAGAGTCAAAGAGTTTTAAAAAATGTTCTTGGTGGAAAAAAATGTGAATAAAAGACCCCATTGAATTGAATTGGGTCAATGAATCTAAGAAATAATGAGAATTCTTGATCTCTCTCAATTCAAAAATTCAGGATTTGAATTGATGTCTTTCTTATATCCTCTTACGGGTTCACGTAATCCCTTATGCTAGCATGGATTATTTTTGAACCATTAACAAAGAAAAAGATCTTAATCATTAAATTTTTTCATCATAGTGATCTAGTTGTAAGAAATAGTTGTAAGGATTTAAATTCAATTACACATGAAATTAAGACAGCTAATTAATTAATTAACTCACATATGATCCATTACCAACATGCCAACCTAGCCCACGAAACAAGCCCATTACTGAACTTAAGCCCAAGATGTAAAGCCCTAATCCAAATTGCAACTTCAACAAACCCTAATTTGAGGCCCAATAAAATTCTTGATTCCTATGAGGAAAAGGAAAAAACCCCAACACTACACACACTGTAGAATTCAGACAACAGGGTACACTGTGT
>JACGDI010005416.1:369007-389266 GCA_014898725.1 Jacaranda copaia | reverse complement strand
CATAAATGTGCATTTTGTGTTATATATATTATTGCGGAAGAATCTTGGTTTCTAGTTAATATAATTCTGACTGTTTTTCATGGAATTTGATGGAAATACTGAATTTTTGCTGCATGCCGAATACTAAAAGCTGAAAGTTTTAGATGTGAAAGTTTTCAAGGAAACGCCAAAAATATATAGTTTCACTTTATACTTTAGGGAATTGGATATTCAAATCTGGATAGAGGATAGAGGTACTATTAGCGAGCTTCTCAGTTGTGTTTGTTCTCTACAAAGTTTGATTTTTGGGTCCAAGTCTGGTTTTTGATATGATGGAACTTTTAAAATTTATGGAATCGAGTATAATATTTCTTGTAAACTTGTAGCCCAATTAAAACGTTGATTTTTTTCAATAATTTTCTTTATTTTTCTGGATACTTGAGTCTGCAGCTGTTTTACACCTGGCCAGCAAGGTCCTAATTTCAATTCATTTCGGCACTCTCTAATGGGCTTTGTAATAATTGTAAGAGAGTGTCTGTGTTGTTATGGTATTACTAGTTTTTGCAAAGGTTTTATATTTGTATTGACCTTCCTGTCAAGTTGATATTATTGGTCAATCCAGTGATTTCTTGAACAAAGGCAAGGCACTATGATTATGATTGGCCTCTAAGCTCTTATATATGTTGTATTGGCTTCTTTAACAGTTTTTTATTTTATTTTCTACTGTAATTTTTTTGCAGGCTTCAGCAATACAGAGCCGTGGGCATGAAACTTCTTGCACAGCAGAGGGATCTTCAGGTATTGCTCATTTTATCATGGACTTTTGATTTTTTTCCTGATGTAGGTACTGAGGTTTGACTTGTTCTGAAGTTGCTAAGAAATGAAAATATTTCATAGTTTTTTTATGAACAAATCATTGTATCTTTGCATTCTTTAACTCATGCAGTAAGGGATTGCAATGGTCACCCAAGAAAGGTTGTATGATGTCTGATGCCAGATATGCTTTAAAGTTGGGATTAACTTGAATTTGGATAGAAAGATCATATGAATCATGGACCCATGGTGTCAGAATTAATTAAAAATTGGATGTGTGAGTGAAAAGAATATAAGCAAAGAACTGGAGGAGGTGTAATTTGAGTGTGAAGAATATGACAAACGTAAACATAAAAAGGGAAGATGATAGTTACCTGATTTCTTCCTGTGTCCCATCTACAAATTATTGCCTGTCTTTTGCTATTTTGTTGTGAAATGCTTATATTGGAATAAATCCACTCTTTGAAAAGAGGATGGAGATTTATACATCTGATATTGTTAAATAGTGGATTTTCATGTATCCATATAGCCATTGGAAGCTGCTCTTCCAAGTGGCAGCTTCTCATTCAAAACTAGTTACTATATCGTATATAGTGAATATCTGATTGATTGAATTGAATTATTTTCATATAGTTTATATTACGATGGTCATTTTTATTTGAAAATTCTATAATATCAAACTAACGTGTCTAAATTAGTCAAAAGATAGACTGGGTAACTTCTGCTGAACCAAATAGATGTACATTCAAATGTAGATAGACAAAGTACTTACTTTGTCTTCATTTTTATCCTACTTTTCGAAGGCATTTTGTTTATGTTATGTTATGGATAAGTGTGGATTCATTCTTCTACATGACTTCCAAAATGATGAGTTATTTTTAAGGGGGGGAAAATTAGTCCCACCCCTCTCCCTTTACCTTCCATGCCTTGCTTTTTGTAAAAATTATGTGACATTTAATGAGTGTGGCTTGATTTTAATATGACTCATTTAACATCTTTTATTACCAGAGAAACAAGAAAGAAGAGCAGTAGATTTTTTTTCTTTAAGGATCATAAGTATTTCATTCATACCTCGCTAATTTTTTCCTTGAAAATTTTCCACCCTCACTCATGAGAGAGCACATCTCCCCTATTACCTCTTGCTTCCAACTTTTTCCTTTATAAAGTTTTCAAAACAAAGAAAAAATTGGAGTATATTTTCTTTTGGAAAATAATGGCGGTGTTTGAAGAGGACAAAATATTTGAGCAGGAAATTGATGGTGAAGGTGATGACCATGAGGATGAAGAAGAGGGGGAAGAGGAGGAAGATGAGGAAGAGGAGGAAGTGTTGAATAGTAGTGGTGGAAGGGCATCAGTAACTTCGGTTGATGGTGATGATGAGGGGGATGTAGACGGAGAGAATGAAGATGATGAAGGTGATGATGATGATGATGATGATGACGATGACGACGACGACGACGACGACGACGAAGATGATGACAATGATGGTGAAGAAGGGGAAGAGGTAATATTGTTTTGTGTTTCTTTGGGCAGTCGTGTTATGCTCTTTGGTTTTACTATTTATTTTTTATGTTCATGTTAATCTTGGTTAGATATGGTATTATTTCATGAGATTTATTATTGAGATGAGTTAGATCTTGAGTTTTTTTGAGGAATTGTCAAGTTTTTAGTGCATACACGAGCTAATATTTGCTTGTAGTTTGATTTTTTAGTGCATTATTTTTTAATTTGTTTGTGTTTCTATTAATTTTCTCTGACTTTGTGTTTTCTTGATGGAATTTATTTTGTTTCCATTCAACTGTTGTCCGAATTAGTCAGATCTGGAGTTCTTGCAGAACCTTGTTTTAACTTTTAGTGTAGATTTATTTATGCTTCTGTTGTCTTTTCTTATTGTTTTGGTCTAATTCTTGTCGAATTAGTTAGACATGGAGGGTTTTCAAGTACGTGTCATATGAACATGTGAAAAGTGAAGTAAAAATCTGGAAATTCTAGTTGGTTTTGGATGAAGTAAGAGAATACATACTATTTACAGATTCCATATTTGCTGGTTTTTGAAGTACCATCTTGAATCTGATGCCGTTGCAATTTGCATTCAATTGTCAAGATTTTTCACTTGCAAAATTTTCACATATCAAGCTACCTATCTGACAATGTTTCTACTAAATTTTCTTCTGGCTGCTCTCATTTATTTGTGGTGGTTAATAAAACAGGAGGATCTGGGCACAGAATACCTTGTCAGACCGGTTGGCCGTGCTGAGGATGAGGAAGACGCAAGCGATTTCGAACCGGAACAGAATAGTGAGGAAGATTTTGAGGAGGAAGATGGAGAAGATGATGATGATGATGTTGCTGGAAAAGTCGAGGCTCCTCCAAAGAGGAAGCGATCTGGCAAAAACGATTCAGATGATAGTGATGGTGGAGAGGATGACGAGAGGCCATCCAAGCGGTAGGACTTGGGTTTCCATCAGTTAAAAATCTCTCTTCGATCCATCTAACGTATAAAACTATAGCAGGATTTGTGCTTCATTTGATCTTTTGTTCCTTCATGTAACATCATGGTACACTTGTCCTACCGTCAAATTTTATCTTTAGAATGAAGAATGTAAGTTGTTGGGACAGTCTGAAATTGGTTAGCTTACTGTAAGCTATGAAAGTACTAATAGTTTAGTTGTGAGTTGGGTAGGTTAGTATTTTGTAGCTTCAAAATTTCAGCCAATTAGCCTTGGATACTTCCTAATGGTTGATATGTTGTCATTTTCGGTTTAGATTCTCTATTCCACTATGTGTTTTCATTGCATGGATAATGGATGTATGACACGTGTATTAAATATATTTTTATAAAAATAATTAATTATAAAATAAATACACTTGATATATATATCACGTTAAAATAGGAAATGAAATATATAATGAAATAGATGATCAAATGTGTTGTTTTAGATATGATCTTATTTTGCCAATTACCACTTATTATTGTTACCATCTACTTTTTATAAGTTCTATATTCCATAATCCTACTTAGCCCACCAAAATAAGCTCATTGCAAAGCCCAAAATTAATTAGTTATTTAATTTAATGACCTTAGTGTCACATGTAAAGTGAAAAATTAAGAATTTGAATATATGGAACATTTAACATGTACATATATAAAAAAATAAAAATAAAAATGTCTAAAATAAAAATAATGACTTTAAATCCATCCAACTCTTGCATGTACTTGTAAAAAAAATAAAATAAAATAAAAGCGACACTACTGCAGCTCATGGATTCACTCCTTCAACCTTCAGCGTTGTCATCGATAAAGAAAAGGAAAACCCCCGACATAACTGTACCCGGTAGAGAACTTAGGAACAGGCCTCTGCTGTATCTATAAGCGGCGGAAATGTCCATGTCAGCCAGTGCGACGGAGAGAAGAGGACTTCCGGCGGCGCTGTTTGTCGAAAATGTGCAGACTTACCTTTGTCAGTTAAATGTCGACGAAACAACGCCCTCGGATTTTTACAAGAGAGGTTTTCACATTTTTAACCATCTGGGGATGCATATATTCAGTTCTTTCCCGCATATTATGTGTGCAGGTAACGTTTCTTTTCCTACTGTGCACACGCGTTTTGTTGTGTATGTGATTGTGGAACAAGCTTGGTTTTTGGAGTTACTAGATAATTCTGATGTTTTATTTTTTTCGAGCTGAGGGAAAATGCTGAATTTTTTTGGAAATTCTTTGTCTGTATTTATCTGGATCAGGAACGTTAAAAATTGAAAGTTAAAAATTGAAAGTTTTAGAATGTGATAACTGTCACAGAATCACTGCAATAAGTGACTCAAAGATACAAATGGCTTCAGTTTATTGAAATGCATGTTGGAATGCGGATGAAGGTAGCATCAGGCGATTTTGTTAGTTGTGTCCGTTTTTGGCAAAGCTCGCTCTTTGGCTCTTAGATACTCTTTAGTTTGATAGAGTTGTGAATCTATGGAATTTTGAGGTCTAGTATTTGTTGCAAAAAATGTAGCCCAATCGAAAGGTGATTTTTTTTTAACTAGCTTTCTGTATTTTTCTGGGTAATGGGCTCTGCAGCTATTTTATGCCTGGTGCAGAAGGTCCAGATTTTAGCTCATTTTGGCACTGATCTTTAATGGGGTTTTGTAGTAATTGTACGTGTGTGTAGGATCATGTTTATTACTAATTTTTGCAAAGATTTTAACATTTATATTGACTTTCTTGTCAATTTGATATTATTGGTCCATCCAATGTTTCCTGAACAATGTGGGGCACTAGGATTATTCTTGCCTGTAAGCTCTTATTAATCTCGTTAACTTCTTTAATTTCAGTTTTCCTTATTACTTTCTCTTGTAAATGTTTGGCAGACTTCAGCAATACAGAGCAGTGGAGATGAAACTTCTTGCACAGCCTAGAGATCTTCAGGTATTCCCATTTTGTTCCGGACATTTCACTTTTATTTGATGCAGTTAATGTTGTTTAACTTGTTCTAAAGCTGCTAAGGAACTGAAACGATAGGTAGGTTTTTTATGTACAAAGCATTGTATCTTTCCATTCTTTAACTGATATGCATAAGAGCATCCTTATTGCTCGAGCTTCTCTGGTGATCTAGTAGGGAACTGTGCTGCTTCTGTTTGAACCCTGGTTTCTGCTGATGCAAAGTTTATGAAACAAAATTGAGTGCTATTCTAAAATCATCTAGAATAACAAATTCTGTGAGCTCACTCCCTGCAAAGCTAAACTTCTGCATATATGCCTCTTATTGGTCTATGTCCTGTTTAAAAAGCGCTAACTCAATTTGTCGGATAAGATCAATGATGTCTTGGTGATTCGCTATTCCCAAAATCTATTTCTTGCATTTATAAACTTGACAGTGTTTTCTAATGATAAAACAACAGGCCAAAATTCCTGACATTGAGAAGTGCTTGGACATTGTTGCGACTTCGCAGGCAAAGAAGGGCACTGATGAGGTTTGTAGAGTATTTTGTTCCCCTTGTGACTTTTGTCATGTAAATCAGTGAAATTATGTAAAACCAATAATACAGAAAAGGTGAATTATATATTCCAGGTATACATTGTCCTTTGAGGGGATTGACTGTTAAATAAACTATATATTGCTTCAAAGAGGTTTTCCTTTTGATTCTAGTCAGCTGGAGTTTTTGCAATATTAATCAAATACCCAAGCTTGTCAAATATGTTGCATCAAATATTAACTCTTATCTATAGTGCAGATTAATTTGCTAAAGTTTGTATACTAAACCTTCCTTCTTTTCTTTATTTTTCCTTTTTTATTTTTTTATTTTTCGTTACCCCCCCCCTCCTCCCCAATTTTTGGTGTGTGTTTGGAGTTTGAGTGTGGGGGTGGTGCTATTGCAAATCATTTGAGCTGTCTATGTTCATTGCGTTGATGTTGGTTGCAGGCAATTATTGCTGATTTTGAAGTGTCTGAAGGCATTTATTCTTGGGCTCGTGTTGAAGATGCAGATTCTATATGTCTATGGCTTGGAGCAAACGTCATGCTGGAATATTCATGCCAAGAGTTACTACCTATCTGAAGCTGTCTTTTAACTCACTTTTCTCAGTTCTTGCCCTTGATATGTAAGATCCTGAAATTTCATTGTGCAGGTAACTACCCTTCTTCAGAAGAATTTGGGGAATGCCAAAGCAAGTTTAGAAGTTTTGTTTCTGATCTAAAGTTCTTAAGGGATCCAGTGATGATTACTTAGGTAATATGTGGGGCAAACACACTTTAAGCACCTTTTGGGAAACGTAGAAAGAGAAGTAGCAACTTTGTAAGGATTGGGTTATGCATGATGCTCATTCAATCATAAGTACACATGTAAATGTCTAATTGGTCACATTATTGCCCTTTCCTTTTTCTTTTTTGAACTTTTGAATTGTTCAGTTACAAGTCACATTGGTACGCACATGTCCAATACAGAATGAGGGCAATACCTTCACCTATTTTAAAATCCTTTGTTCAAAATTATATTCATGTGCTTGCCTATGCATAAAACAGAGATCATGCTAATCCACTTTCCATGGGTTTACATCATATTATTGTTCGTTTTTTATACTTATCTTCGCTAGTGCATTGGTCAGGTTACTATTGCTCGCTCATGTGTATAACCAGGATGTACATCAACGTATACTCCAGCAAGCTGCTGCGGCTACCTCCTCCTCCAAGTCATGAGATTCTCAATATGGGTGGTGGGGCTCAAATTTGCTGTCTAAAGTATGGGCCACTTATCTTTTTATCAAGATAATCATTTTTCAGCCAATCAAGCCCCTGATCCAAATTTCGGTTATGTCCAACTAGAGAAAAAATATTTCCATGGGCCTGTTTGATGTCTTATAATAGGTAACTTTATCCCAAAGATATGATTGAATCTCTTGACCTTTCTTGTTGTAACAATATGATCCTTACATTTCTATAGTTTTTGTATGAATGAATTCGTGTCCTTTGTCAGCCATCTAGTCTTTCATTGCATGTTCTACTTCTAGATCTGCATGGAAGTAGTACCGCACACTCATAGACCATTGAATTTAGAATTCTTGGTGAATGCTGAATGGGTCCACCTTATCTTTATGGGGGAGAAATTTCTCACTTCAGTTTAAATAGGGAAGCATCTATACTATTTCACGGTCACTCGCAGATTCAAACTAAAAGTAAGATAGCCTTGGCTTCTTAATCTTAACCATCAATTACCCTTGTTCCTAGAAAAGTAAGCATTTGGAGCTTCCTTGTATTTTCTTGATAACAGGATCTTATGTGATTAGCTTGACACTAGAACTTTCTTCACCATGGGATGAACCGCGTGGTCTAGCGGCGTAGAGGTATACAGCTTGATATTTGGTGACTTCAGAAAGTAAAGTATGAAAAGCCTGTAAACCAGTTTTGAGATGCAGGTTTGCACGCAGACCCTTCATTTTCTTGAATCTTGATCCATGGCCATAAAGAATGCTTACTCAATGTTTAATTAATCCATAACAAATACAGCATTGAAAATATGACAGGTGAGAGGACTCCTCACCCTCTTTTTCCATTTGCTTGTCTTTCTACCATTGCAAGACAAAGGCCCAAAAACCTAATGGGAGACTGAATGGAAAAGGTATTGTTTGGAATATTTAATACTCAGCATGGAATGGACCCTTTGATTTTTGACTTGGAATTTTGTCTTTGATTTGGGTCTCTTTCTTGAGTTTCTAAATCCGCGTTGACAGTTGAGTTGAACTGGAAATGTTCACATCATGCTTCAAATCCATGGCCCATTTCCAGATATCCGGGTTTTAAGAATACTATGTTTTGGTAGTATCTTATTATTATCATTATTAATTATTACAGAACATTGCAAAGAATTTTCCCATTGTGCTGTTGTGGCATTGAAACTCTCAAGACACTTACCCCAAAAAGAAAAATTATATGCATCAGTGTTAGATAATGCTCATTTCTTAACCTGACCATGTAAGAATTTAATACTTTTCTTTTAATGTGGCAAGAAGCAACTGGAAAAGAAGATGAATGTCCTGAGTTTGTGTAAAAAATTAAAATAGAATTAAGAATAAGAATAAAGAAAAAATTAAAAAAAAAAAAAAAAAGTAAGTGGAAAGCTAGAAAGTATGGGTGGAGATCAGATTTGCATGCAGAAGTATATTTGGAATTGGGCCAAAAGAAAAGAGAAAGTGAATGGAAATTAGAGAGAGCAGCCAGACCCATACTGAAGAATAACAATAAATATTTTAGAGAGGCGTACACGCAAAACGAGGCTGATTTTGTCCACACCTGAGCTGAGACCCCTCCCTTTTTGTCCGCTTTTGAGTTTCAAAACGCGTTCATGTTTCTAATTTTATTATTTATATACTCCCGGAGGGTGTTTTTGTCTGTGTGTTCAAATTTTATTTTTATTTTTAATATTTTTAAAATTTGAAAAGTTAGTTAGAATAAATTAATAGAAAATAAATTTGTATTTGGATAAATTATTGAAAAAGTAATAATTGGAGAGAGATAGTAACAATAAAGAAGAGAAAAAAGATATATAGGTTATGAAGAAAAAATATGTGGGTTATTACAAAATATATTTTAAAATGAAAATGAGTTGAAAATATTGATAAAAATGATGATAAATTGTTGTAAATTTATTTTTACACAGTGAAAATAATAGAAAATATTTTAAAAATATAAAAAAAATATCAATTTCTTTTTTATTTTTATAAATATTTCATTGTCAAAATATTTGCAAAACACACTACTACACTCTATATCTATTTTTACTTTTCATCACTTTTCATTTTCTCATACTCATATTTGTACGATTTTTAATACAAAATATTATATTTTTCAAGTACAATTTATTTTCAACTATACATAATCATTATATTTTAAACAAAATCTCAAAACAACATTTTATTTTCAAATTTAAATTTATAATTAACTTTTCACTAGAAAATAAAAATGACTCCAAAAAACAAATTCAAATGGACCCTTATCATTCTGATTTTGATTAAGATAAAATTTAGGTGATAATTAAATTAATATAGGGTTAAAATTTTATACATAGAGTAATTATAAATTATTACTGTTACATTATGACTTAATTAATGATGATTTTTTTAGAGAATTGATTGGTTGTGTCGTATAATCCTATTTCAAAGAAATACATTGAGAATGTTCGGTTAGGTTTTTTGTGTGATTTTATTATGTGTTATGAGATAATGAATTATTGGAAAATGTGAAAGTTGTGTTGGAAAATATAATTGATTTTTGATCATATTTTAGAAAATAGTTAAAAATTAATTTTGGGGGGTGATATTTTTTACTGTAATAGTCAAATTAATACTTTTTTATTGAATTTTTGGGGTGAAAATGAAATTGAGTGAATTTTTTTATTGTTAGAATAATAATAAAATATATATAATATATATAATATATGTATGTATATATTAGAAAACGGAGAAGTTTTGGAGATAATGAAGGATAGTAGATGGTATTTTTGAAAAACCATTTTGTGTGTGTGTGTGTGTGTGTTTTGGAGTGAAACTTTTTTTTTTTTTTTTGTGTGTGTTTTGATTGTTGCCCAAAACAATCAAAACAAATAAACAATTTTTTTATGAGAAAACATAACCAAATATTCCCATCATTTTTTAGTTTTATTTTATTGAAAAATAAATAAATTAAATATATCCTCTTAAATAAAATGTCAAATTAATTTATAAATTCTGTTGGTCAAACATAGGTTAAAAAGAAGGGCGAAAAAAAACAAGAACGAGGGGAAAGGGGTGGGCGGGTGGGGTGTGATACTTACTTTGTTTTGAAGGAAGATAGTACGTTCCCCTTCAAATTTTTTGGCATGATTAACTAAAAAGTAGACCTTAAATAGTCCCTGATATACTGTAACAGAGAGGACAAATTATTATTATTATTATTATTATTATTATTATTATTATTTTAGTTTTACCAATTAGCCCTTGTCTATATATTAAATTTTGTGTTAGATAACTAGAAAATGAACCACTAGTTATTGGTAATAATATGATAAGGTAAATTTGAAATTTTTTAGTAGCAATAGCTCTATTAATTAATGACTAAACAAAAAATAAGATAAAAATTAAATATTTTCGAGACCATTATAGACTTATGTCTCTAACTAGAAGAATAAGAAATAATATATAAATAATATATATAATATTTTAATGAGAGACAGAAAGTGCTGAATGATCAATTAATTTAATGACATCGTCCTTACAATTACAAATACGAGATTTGAGATTTGAATTTTAACAAATCATTGATATATACACACAGTACTGATATGTGTAGATAAGAGAATAGAATAAAAAGTAAACTACGAAAAAGTAGATATAATAAAATATTAATTGCACATAAATACAATTGACGATTTTTCATATTATTACCTCTAAAAACTTCTATTTTCTCATACAACTTTCAATAGAAATATAATTAGGCTCTGGGAATATCATATGATAACCCACAACTTGACACTAAAAAAGTAAATAATATTAAAAAAAAAGTATATTAGTAACTAAACTAATAAATAAATAAACATAAATTAATTAAATACTACATCAAAGGACAAAAAAAATGTTGACTTTGACTTTTGCCATGTGCTCATACAGTAGACACTATTTTTATATATAAAAGAAAATTTGGATATTCTTTCATGGCCGCAATCATCGTTGAGTGTTCAAACTAATACAGAAGCTATAGTCAACCCTTCTGCTTAAACTCCTCGGTAGCCAACCTTTTTTCATTTTTCATTTTTATTTTTAAGAATGTCGTTTTATTTATTTATTTATTTTTTGAAGATTGTGTTTATAGTTAGGCAGAGAGTTTGGGTTGGATCAATATTTATATTGTATTGGTGTTTATTTACTACATTAAAAAGTAAATATAATGAAGAAAACTTTAGAGCCGATCTGAATTTCTTTTTTTCTTTTTTTTCTTTTTTGAATGGCTGTCGCTCAAAAGCATTGATCCAATGAAAATGAAACTGAGAGATGAAAGACTCGAATCCTAAGAGGAGGAGCACGGGAGAATGAAGAGTAGTGATTTCGGTAAGATCAGCCAGACGAACTATTATAGTGAATCTAGTGACTACTAAAGTAAAGTCAAAAGGTATGGTAGCTTCATCAACTACCAAAAGGCTGGATTAGGATTAAAAGTAGTGGGTCGCCAAACTATGATGAGAGTTTCGCTTTTTGGAGGACCAGTAGAGTACTTTATATATTATATATATATATATATATATTTTCTCGTAAAAAGCTTAAAGTAATCATTACAACTCAAATCTTCATTATATTAAATAAATAATATGAATATTTATTTTTTGACGTGGTATAATTATCGTATAAAATAAAATAAATAATGGCTAGTTCTCTAGTATATATATGTTTTTTTCACCATGTTTTGTTTTATCAAAGAGATCTCTATATATGCTCTAAATGTTCTATACTACCATATATGTGCAAGTCATATGGTAGTATAGATTATAATAAAAAATCAAATGATATAGACTATAGTTTATTAGGATCAAATCGATGCCATATCTAATATAATTATTAAATTTGATGTAAAAAAAGTCAAACAAGTTGTGTCTGCAGGCTTTAACATATTATTTTAACATATTATTTTGATCATGAATATAAGTCATGTAAGTCTCAATGTGAACTAGTTTTCAAACAGGCAAAACAAATATTCAATTAAGGTATGTGTTTGGCTTGCAAGATTTTTTATTTTTATTTTTTGTAGTGTAGGAAAATTTAAGTATATGTGGAGTAGTATATCCCTTTTATTAACATATCCATACTTTTCTTAAAAAAAATAAAATCATATGCATACAACATAGTATTTTTCTTAGTAAGTCCCAAGAAAATATAATCACCTATCATTTGAAATCGACGGGCAAACATTCAAAATCTATTGAGATTGGTTAGATTTTGAAAGCTCCAAAAAAATTATAATAAAACTCTACAACTTGAAACTAATATAAAAGGTACTAACCTTGACAAGACTATTTTCCTCTTCCCATTAATCATCTCTTGCCCTTTCTTTCCCTTTGCCTCTTCATTTGTGCCAATTAATAGAATAAAGTGGAAATAGTTTACATTCCCTAAAAGATGGTATGTTTAGCCAAACATAGGCTAAATTATAAGGAAAGCTAAAATTACTTGTTTGAATGTGATTCCATGGCCACTATCCCCTATTGAACCAACAAACCTAGCTACTTCTACAATGGAAAAAATAGACACTAATCATAGATAGCCATATTAAACTTATTTAGAACTTCCACACGTATTAGATATATCAACCTAGCCTAGCTTAGCTATAACTAAGATACAAAAACTATAATTAGGTTATAACTTAATTTAACTATGATATTTGTCTTACATGTAAAGGATGATATCTCATATTTTGGTTCGGTTACTTCACATTGTAAAGATCTTATTCGTTGGAAGGTTTCTTCTGTTCGTTGTTCAGCGAATCACATGACTCACTATATTGCTAAGGCTATGGTTTCTATGTTTGAACGTGGTTTGTGGGAAGATATTACTCTGACTTTTCTCACTGATGTGGTTGTTGCTGAAAGGGAATAAATTCTCTTTATTTATCGTCAAAAAAATAAAATAAAATGAAATAAAAATTAACGAATTATAAATAATTTTTTTAAAATTTTTACGAGTGTGTTTCTTTATATACAATATAGATAAAAAAACAAAAAGAAATCTTAATTATAGTGGGAACTTTCACTCCAAGTGAAGATGCTTAGTTGTTTAGTGTTAGCAGTTGGAAAAGAAATAAAGGGTGTCATTTTCAGGCATCTCCAAAGTTGGAAAAATTCTAAAAGATTTCAGTTAGGTGGTCATGTTGACTGTGGCATACTTCTCCTGGAGAAAGTGGAGTTCTAACCACTTTTGTAATCAGTCTTGTGAACAACATTAGAAGTTAGTTGATAAGTCATGACCAAAAGTTTGATTTTAATTAAATTAACACATAATATATGTAATTAAGCACAAAATCTTGCTTAGTATCCTCTTAAAACCTTAAATATTTGGTGGGAATGGAATAAATAGTGGTTGTGTAGAGTACTCTAATCAGACAGTTTTCTATAACATCAATAATTGCACTAATTGCTTGATTATTTTACTAACTGTCAAGTAATTGGATGATGAGAACAGTTTGTCTACATACTGAATCACTAATTAACCATAATCAAGTGGGAAGAGTAATGGAGTTTATCAAGATTGAATTACAGTCAAAAAGGGGTTGTTCAATGAACCAACCAACAATTAGGGTTTCCTCAATTTCATATTCAAAATAAAGTTTGGTTGTTAGCTCTAATTATCTGATGGATTGGTCACATGCACGAGCAATACAAGATACAGCCCACAGGAATAACAATGGAGTGGGTGAAAACTCAAATTCGAATTCAATTCATTTTGAATTTTGGGGTAGGTTAACAAGATGTGGGGTATGGTTTTCATAATTCGGTGGAATTAATCAAGCAAGATACGGGATAAATGTAATATACAAAGTATTTTATTCTCTACTTTTGAGAATTAACAATTTAATTAATTTGTTACGGTATTTTTTGATAGATTTGATTTGAAGTTGGATTAATTATATTTGATAGATTTTGATATATTTATATTACTAAGTTACTACTGCATTAATTGATTATTAGAATATAATAACATATTTTTGTATTAATTTTTAATTTTCTTGTAGGCTGGCGTGATTAACACGTCAACTTCATTGGGTTGGGTGGGATGGGGTGGGGTGGAGTGGGACGAAGCGTTGAGTTGAAATATGGGGCAAAGAATTTGGTCTTACGAGATAAGATATGAGTTGAATCAAACTCGTCGTATTACAGTCCCAGGTAACAAAGTTGGAAAAGCGTTTAAAAGATTTGACAACTTAATATTTGTTTAAAATGATAAAAAAGATAAAATATAAAATTTGAACTGCTTTCAAAAAATCATTTCTTCCGTATAAATTGACGGGCACTTAAAAATAATTGGTGTATTAGTAAATAAAATCCCCTTCAAACTTATAACTACTGTTCAAAAAATCAGATTGAATCGGCTGGTCGAATTGTTAACCAGTAAGAGAATTGGTCCGATTTTCTTAAAAAATAAAAAAAAATAAAAAAAACGTCATATTTTATAAAAATCGTTCAAATCTGCCGGTCGGACCGTTGAATCGGACCGGTTTTTTTATTTAATTTTTAATAAAATTATTTTTTAAAATTTTTTTTGGGTCTAAATACAAAGTTTAAAGGTTAATGTATACTTCACAAGCTATCTAAAAGTAAAAAATAAGCCTCAATTTAGAGTTTAGAATTTAAAATTAACTTACACACTTTCAATTTTATACTTTAAACTTGATATATTTAAATTATTGTAATTATTTCTAATATGAATTGTGAAATTTGGATTGTAATATTAGACAATATTCTTTCAGCTCTTTATATTTTATATTTTGATATTTTATTAATTTTTAATTAATATATAATATAAATATATATTTCATAATTATGACGTCACGGTTCAATTACAGTCCGACCGACGGTTGAACTAGTGAACCGTGAACTGATAAATTTTTCGATTCAATTAATATATACCTCATATTGCTTCACATATATGATATAACTCTCAACCATTAAAGCACGATAATATAAAAACATATAAATTTTTATTTTTCAACTCTCATTTAAAATTTAATCAAGTTATACATAGTATTTTTTTTTATTTTTTTTTATAAAGAGAATCTTATCTAAACTTATGAGTACCTCTTACGGTCCCAAATCCATTTCTCATTTAGGGTTAGAATTGATGCGATCGATGTTGTTTCAACTAACGTCGCCCCACTAAGATCATAGGTTCGTGCAATTGAATCTGACAAGGCTATATATAATATTGAGAGAGAGGGAAGTGTATATATGTGTTTGGAGAGCATCTTTTTGCAGTTTGATTAAGAAGCAAAACTAACAGGCAGCAGTGCAGTGCAGCACAGCAGTTATAGGTTGCATTAATTTAGTAGTATTAGAGGGGAATGGCTATAGAAAGCAACTTTTTAACTAAGTTGGGCAATTGGCATCATCATTCGTTTGCTTAATTTAAGGTGTGAGAAAAAAGAAACCCCAATCAGAATCTTTTACCATTTTTTTATACTGACTCTGACTGATTTTGAAATGGGGGCCCTAAATGCCTCACAATTTATTTAAATCCTAAAATTATTATTAAAAAAATAATAATAATTTAATTATTAAATAGGTAGGTTCAAGTCCCATGAAAAAAAACTCATAATTTATTTTTTTTGACGTTTTGTTTTATGATTATTGGCTTGTAATAAAATGAATATTATTGATAATGATTAATCAATGACCTAGTTGAAAATGGGTTTATTTTGAATTATTTGACAAATTTGCCCTTATTGTTGTTGTTGTTGTTATTATTATATTTGATTTTTTTCGACGTATTTATATTCATCTCTCAATAGTTTAGACACTGTAGAATTTTTTGAGAGTTACAGTCCGTTTGATTTTATTTCCAAAGGCCATTTTCATTTTGAGTTATTTCTAAAAGTTGGAAAGTTGATTATGAAATGAAAATAGAAATTGAGATGTATTTGGATGAAATGTTGGAAAGTAATGATTATAATAGATTATAGGATTGAAAAATTGGTTAATTTATATTTTTTTATATTTGAAAATATTTATTTATTGTTTAAATATATGTATATTTTATTAATTTAAAAATAATAGTGGGTACTTATGTCAAATCAAATCTGAATTTAATTGATCTGTAATAGGATGATAGAGTAGGTTTAGAAAGAGTTTTGAAAAAAAAAAGATGTGTACTTTTTTTGAAAAAAGTTGGTAGAAAGTGTTTGTTTTCAATTTTCATTCCCATATGAAAATGAAAATGGGGCTTCAAAATGAAAACAAACGGGCGTTAGTGCTTGTTTGGTTTTGAATTCAAAGCTACTTTTCATTTTCTCCTAAAAATAAAAATAGAAAACTATCAATTTCTCTCTTATTTTCATAAATATTTTCATTTTCAGCATATTTTCTTAAACACATTATTATACTCTTCTCTATTTTCACTTTTCATTTTCTCCTACTCACATTTACACTACTTTTAACACAAAATACCACATTTTCCAAAAACAACTTATTTTCAATCCTACATAATTATTACATTTCAAACAAAACTTCCAAGCAACATTTTATTTTTAAAAATACATTTATAATTAACTATTCACAATTTCGTTTCACAAAAAAATGAAAACGCCTTCAAAAAATAAATCCAAAACGGTTAGTGATTGAATTTGATCTCACCTCACACATATAATCAATTAAAGATTATATGTTCTTAATCGAAGGTATGTGGTATTTTGATTATGAATTATATGATTTTTATCTTTTATAGCAATTCAAATAATTTTGATTTTTGTAATAAAAAAAATTATATAAATTTTATTAATAATAAAAGTAATTAATAGGTGGTACGCGGAGATGGATTGCCCATGTGAAAATTGGTGACATCATGCATTCATGTGTATGGTCTTAATTTCTTGCACAAATATTAACCATACAAAGGAGATCGAAGGACCATACAATTACAGACATAAACCAAAAAAGAATATTTCTTTTATACATATATAATAAATTATATGGCAAGAAAATATTTTTATTTTAATTTTGCACCAATGCATAAATACAAAGCTTGTCACATGAGATGATTCTAATTTGCTCTATTTTTTTCCTTAAAAAAATTGACTTGTGACCGATCTCTATTTATTATTTTCATTCATAAAAATAATTATTAATCAACTAAAAACATTAAATGGTATTTTGATTGCTTATATATATTGATAATATCTTAATTCATTGTCATATTAAATAAAAAAAAATTAATTTTACGAGATAAAAAGTTCTTCTGATCGTAACCAAGTCTGCTCAACAACCCATTAACTAAATCAAAATTTTACTTGAAAAAAACAAAAGAAACGTGTATGATGCTTCTAGAACTTGAAAATGTTTTGAAAATTCAATTCCTGAAATCATTGTCCACAACTTCGACTTAATTCAAAATAGCCTCCTTCTCAACGTCTATTATTTCTTGCTTCTTTCTTTTCTTCTCAACTAGTGTTTTATTGACATTTATAATGAAAATAAAAGTTTTGTCCTTTGAAAAGATGTTTCAATAGATAAGAAAAAGAATAATTTATAAATTATTTTAAAGTCATCAATTTCAATATATATATATATATATATATTGTGTGTGTGCGTGTTGTGTTTGACTAATTTTCTTTTCTTTCTTTCTTCTTATTTTTTTATTTTTGGGTCAAAAAAGCAAGATAATAATTATGGCAAACAACTTGAGGCTAAGCTTA
Organism: Jacaranda copaia; assembly: GCA_014898725.1. NCBI lineage: Eukaryota > Viridiplantae > Streptophyta > Magnoliopsida > Lamiales > Bignoniaceae > Jacaranda > Jacaranda copaia. The sequence continues at coordinate 371,564 of JACGDI010005416.1, read as the reverse complement.
AAGGATTGCATCGATAAGATAATCAATCACAAAGGATAGAATTTTCCTTCTTGTTGATGACACGGCAGAGCAGGCGCACTTTATGTCAACCCCATAAGAGAAACAAATGTGGCGACAAATTATTTTTCCACATAATTAACTATATCCTATGTTAATTTCTACAAATTAATTTTTTAGTCATGAGATCGTAAGATGTTTTAGTGTGTGATCACACAATTAATTATACTGCGTTAAGATGACATTAATATTATGAGCTGGAAAAAAAAATCATGTAATTTATAAAGATTTTATGCCAAATCTTCCAGATTAATTACGCTAAAATATATATGAAAATTTCATTTTTGGAGCTTATATATATACACTTGCAACACATGCATGATGTGAAATTTTTAAATGGATGAGTTGTAAATCTCGACATCTAACTTTTAGCTAAATGGTAATTGCTTATGATGGCTCCAATGATTATCTAAAACATTTTTATTGTGTGTGTGGACATATATATATATATATATATATATATCATTGGTGAATTAGAAAACATAGTGACTAATTGCAATTTTTTTGGAATAATTAATTATTCTTCACCTCAAGATTGAATTATTTATTTTACGATAAAAATTATAATACGTGAATTTAAAATTATCACTACAATCGACTTACTTTCAGTACAATTATTGCGCATAAATGCTAGTATGGTCATTTCACCTTTATTATCAATGGGTGAGCATGATTGATGTTGATGTGGGATGACAAATGGGCCTAGTTCAATGGTATCGACCCAGGAATTACTTGTGAAGTATTGATCAAGGTCCATTTCATTTTGAAGGCCCAGTCATGTCGTTGACTTGATTGATCTCTCACTGTGCGATGTTAGTCTCGCCTTGATTAGGGAGTTATGGATGCAGGTTGAACTCACTTGGTTGATGGTTTCGACGAGAGCTTTCCTTTAGTGCAACCGGAGCTTGCTTTGTGGTCGACTTTGTTGTTGACTAGGAAGGTTGACTCACTGCGGGATATCTTCGTTGTCGCATTTAATGTTTTAATAGACAGCATGCCTCTATATTAATGGCATCAACCTGTTAGTTCTTTTTATGAGATGCAAACTGGAGAATTTATCCTAAAAGCGGAAGAACTATTGAAACTACGTGAAACTCTCACAAGGGTTTATGTACAAAGGACGGGCAAACCATTATGGATTGTGCATGCCACCCTAGTGTCACCTCTAATGCCACCCCTAGCAGGAGATGCACTACCATTGTTCTATTCTGCCCCCTAAAAGTTGGAGATAAAGCCATCTGGAATAATACAGAAATGGAAGATAACCTAAAGCTCCCCATGTAAGAACAAGACCCCTTCATGTATGTTGAGGGCATCTTGGACATGTAACTCCCTTAGAGAGGGCTATAAATACTCTATTGTCAACCTCTCCCAAAATATGTTATTCTTCACTATATGGTCCTCACTCTACTAGTCATCTTATCTAGTTGTCTTTGTACTAATTTGAGCGTTAGAATGCCATAGTCAATGGCATCTCGGCTACTTTGATGTTTGTTCGTGATTGCAGATCCCAGCCCAAGTTTCTTTAGAATTGGACCAGTCCACCCAACATGTTGACTTATCCTAAATTCCAGCTCAATCCAATAAAATACGACTTTCACCCTCTTCAAACATATTCACTTCCTATGATTTTATTATCAAGAGAAAATTCATCTACTTTAGCACGAACATTGTATATCATACTCGTTTGTATCAGATAATTATTTATGTATTTTTTTAATTATAATATCGGTATGGTATCCATATAAATATATTTGGCCCACAAGATCAAGAATTAACCCCATTACAATGATTTGAAACTTTTTACCTCACGAAAATGTGAACTATTGTCAAGTTGTTTATCATTACTATTCTTATTATTTTGTTATATTGATGAAAAAGGCAACTTGGATTTTTCTCCTAATAGTGAGTTTGTACCTTGGGTAAGTGTTGCAAGTTTCCCGTGCAATAATACCGCATAGATTTTGGATACACATGAAACTGGTTTCATCATTGCATGACGCTATAAGGAGGTGATCAGATCAAGTGGTACTACACATATGAATGTGTGGCTACAACTCTATATATGTGCACTAACATGGATAATTTCGAAAAGACTTTAGTAAGATAAATATTTTGATAATATTTATGAAATTCATATTTTTAATTAATTTGACCTACATCAATGCAAAGAAAATCACTCGATAAATTGTACATAATGTAACAATTTTGCATGTGTAAAATAGACTTATTATTTTGTATATAAATAGAACACTAAATAAGACCCAACTCGTTAACCTAATAGAAACAATTGCACTAAAGTTCATTGAAACTGAAGAAAGTGGGACCATCTCGATGACATTAAGTGGCAAGAGTTGGTCCATCTCTTAGCCTTATAAGTATACCTACATTTGGCATCTGAAGGTATTCGATCTTAATTATTTCTAATATTATACTCTCATTTATGAATTTAGTATTAATTTGAGCAATTTTTTTTAATATACACGCACGCACATTAGAA
>JACGDI010005416.1:358671-368907 GCA_014898725.1 Jacaranda copaia | reverse complement strand
ATGTATGGCATTCTCAATTTGCTCGATTGTTCAGGTGACGGCCCCTACCCTTTGGATCGAGCAACCATAATGTAAAAAGGATTCTGTACATTCATTATCACCACATTTAAGGAGGTAATAAAAGCTCCACCACTTCCAAACGCTTGTGTACCATGTACGACATGCGCAGCTGTATGTGAGCTAAATGGAATTTAACTTTAATTTCGACACAATTGGTCATGATATTTTTTTTTATATAATATATGGTCCTCAAATAATTCAAGAACATAAATTGTGTAGGTATTGCATCAATTGATCATAAAATGTGACGATGCATTAAAATTACATTCATTTTGGTATAATTACACTTAGATTCTAAGTGTTTTTACATAAAAATATTTTACTTGTGTTTTGGTATTTTTGTAGTACGTGGTATAATATTTTTTCAGCAGTGAATTTTACAATATGATATTATCACACTACAAAAAATTAGAATATTAGTGACAAAATAATAAATAACAAAGTAAAAATTGTCACTAATAACATGCATTGAGTGATAATAGCTTTTATTTTGTCGTTAATGATAATTTTTGAGTGATAAGAATTTTTATCTCGTCACAAATTGACTCAATAATAACAAAAATTAATGTTTTAAGTTGTTACTATTAATAATTAGTGACATTTTTATGGTGACAACTTAGTGATAATAAAAATTGTTATTATAATTTGTGAAAAAAATTTCATTGACACCATAAATGTGTCACTAATTGTCTGTAGTAACAACTTTAACACTATTTAGTTTGTAAAAATTGTTAAAGTGACAAAACTGATTTTTTTGTCACATAATATATATAATTAGTGGCAATTTTTGCAACGCCACTTACTATTTTGTTACCAATTTATCCTTTTTTTGTAATATCAGGTGATTCTCACCATCTATTATTAAATATTATCTATAATTTAGTTAAATACTGACCAGCCTTAATGAAAGTTTCATATTTAAGTGTAAAAAAAATATTAATACAGTTTTTTGCGTGAATTATTTAACAATCAAGCTATGCCGGAGTAGAAGAATGAGAAATTTTCATTATATTAAATAGAAGTATATATAAAATAACTGTCGAACTCAAAAAATTTTAACTTACTATACACCACGAAATTTTTTCTTTTTTCTTTTTTTTTTTAAAGAGTGGAAATGAAGAAAAATTTACTTTTGACCGTGAAGTTAGGAAAAAGGAGACAAAAAGAAAAGGATGAAATTTAATTTAGTTGGATCGAATTAAATATGAAATAAAATTTTTTTGCTTTCACTTATTTGGGGGCAAAGAAGCGAATTTGAGTTGAGAGTTGGTGACGTTGGAGTTGAGTCAGCATGTGTACTCCCTGCCTGGACCACACGTGCTTTCTTATTTCACACGCTTCTCCAAAACGCGGTAATTCCTCTTTGTTTTCTTGCCCTCGAACTTTTCCACTCATAATCCGCGCATTAAAAGATTATGTGAACTCACACTTCCCATTTTGCCCTTTCATGATATTGTCTTTATTGGGAAATGCATCCAACTTTTACCTCTTTTTCAAATGAATGAAAATATTTTCACTAAAATGTATTCATCAATCATGTTAACATTCGATCTTACTGAACTAATTTAATTCAAATTAATCTAGATTTGTCTTGAATTTTAATTGATTGTATAATAAAAAAAATTATTAAAATATTTTAAATATTTCACAAACGTCCTATTATTGTTGCGCTATAAACAACTGAATTATGTAATATAGATTTACGTTATTTTACTCTAATATCATTTTTTTTTACTATGATCTTTTTGACTATTCGCTTAATTTATATAAAATTACCTACCTACTTTTGAAAGTGGACCTAAGATAGAGGTCATGCATGACTTTGACCATAGACTTATTAGGCTAACGTGAATCATAAGATAATGCCACGTCATTTTATTTGCCTAATAATTGCATTCCTTGTGTATTTTTTTAACCATTACTTATATTGTTTGCAACTTATAGGAGCACCATACTCAATTTTCTTTCTTTCTTTCTTTCTTTTTATTTTTCTTTTTTTAAAAAGTTGTGCTACACAACAATTGAGTGTCACTTTCCCATTAAATAATCATAATTAAGCACTTTCTTTTACAAAACACAAAATCCTATTTGTTATCAAGGAGAACATGTAATATCATTTGATGGTTGCAACTACCAAAATTGGGACCCTTGCTATTGAATAGAATCTATCCACAACCTCACTTTAGTTACCATAATATTATCACAATGAGTCCACTTAATCATGGTGTAGACCATGCAACTATTATAGCCAAAAAGGTGAGGTGCCCATCCCACATTCCCATGAATCTATGCATGTAAATGAGAAGGCATTAACTTTAGGAAGCATCAACAAAAATGATAGAGAAATATGCAAGCAACTTATGTGACTTGTCTCAAATCAAATCAACTACTTATAATTAAACACGTAATCTCAACTTCACCAATAATTTTATAATTAAAAACATGAATAAATATCCTTTTAATTAATCTCTAATAATTTTTTTTACGTCTTTTCATTATATTATATATGGAATTCTTCTTATATGTGTTTAACAATTAGGGATAAAAAATTGTCACCAAGCATCCAACCTAATGGTATAGAAAATAAATATAGAAGGATTCTTCACCAAAATTGAAATATCACTAAAGTTTTATGGGAATAATACAAAAAATTGGAGCATTAGTTATGAATAATTCGTAACTGATGCTAACAATTAATAACTTTAACTATAAAATTGCTTTAATCAAATGCAAAATAAATATTCTTATGGTAAACCCTCATTATATATATATTACTTTATTTATCGTAGTGCACAATTTTTGTTGTGCTAGCAACAAACATAGCTACAAATTAATGACCATTAATTTTCTGTACTAAATTTTTTTTGAAAAAAGAAAACAAACATTTACTACAAAAGATTTGTAATTATAATTTTTTGACTATTTTTTCAATGGCGACGTAATGATTTGACCATGCAAGAATACTATAGTAAATTTTTAATTAAAAGTTCAAATGAGTTTTTGATTTGCGATACAAAAAATTATTAAATACAGCTAGCGTGTATACACCGATTATCTTATCACAATGCAAAATAAAAGCAAATAAAATAAAATTAGAAATAAAAATCACATTTCGAGATTAACAAAAGTTTCCGTTAAAGTTGAAAAGAAAAACTATCGCGGAACAAAAGAGTGAAAAACAAATTCCAAGAAACATAACCTTTATTTATTTATTTATTTATTTTTCTTTTCCTCAAACTGGCCACGTGGAACCGGAACCCCATTCACACAACCGGTAACCCGTCAAGCACCGGCGTGTGAAACTGTCCACTATTTTCACGGACCACTTTTGGGTCGGCCCTCTAGCATTAAATGCTAACAGGCAACAGTCCCCCATCTATTCCACCCGTTTTTAAGTTTCCGTACCAACTGCCCACCGGCATTTTCCGGTCAACTCATCAAGCCCCGCCCTCCTTCATGTGGACAATCTTAATCCAAAAAAAAATATATATATATTTTTTCCAAGGTTAAATCCTAAGATAAGTTAAATTTGTTGTATTTTACAATTAATCATGCATCGTCCTCGCATACCATATTTTTATTGTTGACATTCATAAAACATTAGGTATTAAAAAAGAATCTATATTGATAATTATATGATATATATTTTTTTACTATCAAGATTAATAAAATACGATATATTGAATAAATTTCACTGTCGTATAAATCAAATTATTATTGAATTGAAGTATTGAGTCATACAGTACTAGGATTGTGTTAAATTTTCGTGATATTTATGCAAATTTTAAGCTCATTCATCGCATATATAATCTATGATCGGTGATATTACAGTCACAAACAATTAAAACATTGTGACTAGCAAGTTACAAGGCCTCTTGTGTATGTATGCACATATATAACCTTTGCATATGTATTAAAGAGAATTAAATTAATTTTTTAATTGTATAATTTCTTATCAAATTTAAATTTGTGATCGATTTATTTGCATATACGAGAGAGCTGGCAAATCATTAACTATTCATTTGATTTCTGAATGTATGTAATCTTAGCTTAACTAGATCCTAATATTGGATAAATATTTGAGATTTAATTTTTCCCTATATAAGTCCACAAAAATTACAATAAATAATCATTTAAGAAAATAGAAGGGGTAAGATGGGGAAAGAAAATGAAATCAATTCTATAAGAAAACAAAAACATACGCGGGGCCAACCTGTTGTCCGAACCCAACCCCCCACCCCCCAAAGAGAAAAAGTAAAAAAAAAAGGAAAAAGAAAAGAAAAAAAAGGCACCCTGTGAAAGTCTCTCTTCACACTTCAAAACCCCATAAACCAAACACAAAAGTCTCTCTCTTCTCTCTCTCTAGAACCTCACTGTTTGAGAACACGAATCTATGCTTTTAATCAAAATCCATGGAGGAGAAGAAAAAAGGGTCGACAGAAAGAGAGAATTCACTCAAAAACACAGCATTTCCCGATCGGATGATGATTCCAGAAAGCAGCTTTTCCACACCAAACAGCTTATTTGGCATGTCATGTGAACATGATGACGATGATCAGCAAAAAAGCTCTTTGGGATTCATAGATATGTTAAATGTCCAAGATTTCAGCGCCCCTTCTTCCATATTTGATGATTTGCTGCAGAACGTCGCTGGCCCCTATAATCCGCCGCAGCCACCGTCACAGGGGCTGCTTCATTCGACGGCTTCCACCGTGCCGGAATATTCTGAGGTGGTCAATACTCCGGCAACACCAAACTCTTCTTCTGTCTCTTCTTCTTCAACTGAGGCAGCTCCAAATGATGATCAGAAAAGGAATGAAACTGTTGAAGAAGAGGAAGAACAAGATCAAGAAAAGACGAAGAAACAGTAAGCCCGTTTTTATTTTAAAGCTAAGAAAGTTTTCACCATGGAAAGATCATGAAATGAAAAGATACATAGATCTTGGGGTTAATGGGGTTTCTGTTTTTCATCATGATCTAGAAATAAATAAATCCAGTTCATGGATTTGATGCCTGTTAATTTAGTTGCCTTTATGCTTTTCTATTCTTGATATTCAAGTAAGAAAAGGTTGCCTGTTTTTTTTCTCTCTTTTCTTTTTTGGTGGCTTTAATTTAGGTTGAAACCCAAAAAGAAGAACCAGAAAAGGCAAAGAGAACCGAGATTTGCGTTCATGACAAAGAGTGAGATTGATCACCTGGATGATGGTTATAGATGGAGAAAGTACGGCCAGAAAGCGGTGAAAAACAGCCCTTTTCCAAGGTATATTCACACACATACACAGAAAAACACATGTATATATTATTCTCCAATTATCTATTCTTGGCTTTTCATTTTATATATAACTAAGGATCCTTTAATTTGCTTGTTTATATGTGATTAAGGGGTTGTAGAAATTATTAAGTGATGATCTTTTTTTTTTTTGATTCAATGATAAAGTGATGATCTTTGAGAACTACTATGACTACAAAGTAAGATTTATCTGCTTGAGATTTTCTTCTCTTTTTGTGCGTATAGGAGCTACTATCGTTGCACTAGTACAGCATGTGGTGTGAAAAAGAGAGTTGAAAGATCCTCTGAGGATCCATCCATTGTTGTCACAACCTATGAAGGTACACATACACATCCCTGTCCCATTACGCCACGTGGCAGCTTTGGGATGATGCCGGAAACAGCCATGTTAGGCAGCAGCAGTGGTGGTGGTGGTGGCCGAATCGGCAGTGTTGGCGGCGGTGGTGGTCGTACATCACATTTTGTCATCCCTCAGTTGTTTCATCATCAGTATCAGCAGCAGCAGCAGCAATTAACACCGCAGGCTGTTATTAATCATATTCAACAACAACAACAACAGCAACCCTATTTTCATAACTTGACACCACCTTTGAGTTTTAGCAATAGTACTAATCCTACATTTCCTCCTTTGATTCGAGAAAGACCCTTTTACCCCTCTGCTTCATCTTCGGCGAGAGACCATGGTCTTCTTCAAGACATGTTGCCATCTAAGATGTTGAAGGACCCAAAGGAGGAGTAGAAATCAATCAAGGGGTTTCAGTATTAATTAATTAATTTGCTAGCTAGCTAGATTTATTAGTTAATTGCCATGTTTGATTCCTCTTAATTTACTGACTCAGTGTGAAGTTTGGGGTCCTCTTTAGATATGAACCCCACTTCACATATAGTTTGCTTACTTAGACTCTTTTTAGTGAATATTGTTCGTTTGTTATTCTTGTACTTATAAGTTTTATCTACTCATAGTGGCAGATATTAATGGATGTGTATATGTATCTTTTCTCCTTCTCTTTTGCCATTAATCCTTTAGATATTCAGCACTATTGGTCTCTGTGTTACCTAATAATACTCAGAGTTTTAGGGTTAGGGTTTCTTCATTGAGCATATTCTGCTTCTTTTCCTTCCAAACTTAGGTTAAATTTTATGGAATTTTTGGAGTGGGAATTCATGAGAAATCTATGCGATGTGCGTGGAATTTTTGTGCTGGACCTAGCTAGGAATCATTAATTAGAAATTATTATCCTTTATTTGATTAATTAGTATATAGAGAAAAATTGATTGAATGTAGCTAAAGTGTAAGTTTAATTTAATTGCTCATTAATTTATAGCTTAGCTTCTTTTACTTTTTTGCATTCTAGCACTAATATGGTGGAAATGTGTGGAAGGAATCAATGGACCCTTAATTCCTTGGAATATTTGCCTAAGTTTTTTTTCTCTACATTATTGGAGAATATATATGTTGAATATCATAAGCAATTTGTTAAAATATTATTCTTGATCATATATATGTGGTTCTTACAAAACTCGTGCCAGTACTTAAATATTTTGTAAATATTCCTCATGCAATTTTGCTTGATCGAACTTATTAAGTGATCTCATTAATTATTAGAGGAGCATCGATGTACAATTATGTATGTGTGCGTGTGTATACTAATTCAGTGGTGAGATTTTGAATCTACGTTTGCTCAAAATTGCAATAGTGAAGAAAAGAAATACTATATAGGATCGATATTGCCTTTTTTTTATGCAATTGTCCGATTAATCTACCCTTTGTGCTAAATTTAGTCAATCTATGCTTTCATTCAAGATAAACACTAGTTCTTTAGACTTTATAGAGAGTGATATATAGAAATAGGACTTATGATCTATGAATTGACCATATTATGCCCTTTAATCAAAGGTCATTTCATGCAAATATGGGACCAAGGGTTAGCTTAATGGTAAAGTCTCACTCCATTTATACGATTGAATTTGTTAGAAAGTGGTTAATCAAGAATAAATTTTTGGGCATAGAACACAAATTATCGTCCAAAAAAGGGAACCATCAATGGACTAATTGATTTATATTTTTTTGGGGGTCATTCTAAGAATTTAGGGGTACGAATTATTGATTAAATCTAATGATGCATGGATAATGATTGTTCTTCACCATCACTACACCAAATAGTACTAGCTGTCTAAATGTAATACTATCAACTTATATTCATGCATGGCCTCACATATAGATGTATAGGCCATTACCCAAATTTGTGACAGGGGACCAATCTACTATAACTTAGCTTCTTTATTTTGCCCTTTGGTTATCTTTTCAATTTCTCAGCCAGGAAATCAATATGTGGTAACAAAAATAATAATTTAAATTTATAGTACATGTATAACTACATATAAGTTTAATTTCTCTAAAGAACAAAAAAAAAAAGGTATGTTCTTGAATATTTTTTTGAAAATTAATATACTAATGGCGAGCTAATTCTGGGATCATAAAGTTTAAGATTCGTCGTTAATAAAGCAAAATAAACTTTTTCAAAAAGTAAATGAAGATGCTATTAATTCCAAAATTGTAATCAATATTTATGTACACACACATTGGAAATATTTGAGATGACAACCATTGCAAAGGGAATCAGAATGAACAAAATTTTCTAACTGTAAAGAGATGTGAATAATATTCTCTGCCAACATAGCTGGAAATCAATGAATTATTATCAGTGGCATTTAGCTGTTGGGCTTCTTTCTTGAATTTTCCTCTTTAATCTGCATATAATATATAATTATTAACGGGAATAAGTCGAAAAGATTATCGATAAAACATATCCAATGTGCTTTTTCTATTTTTAACCCCAAGAGCTACACACACATACACACACAACTTTCAAAGTCAAAATTCCCGACTATCTTTCCTGGAGTAATTATGTATATATATAAGGTTCAAAACCATGGGCTTCCTGGGCGATTAATTAGAATTCATTTGGCCACATATAAAGACCCAAATGTAACTGTTATCCACATAAGCCCCCTACAGTTCTGATGATACCAGCGAAAGTATTCCAAAGCCCAGGGCCCATATTCGTTCATTATTAAGTGATAAACTTGAAATTTTTGAAAGGATTTATTGCATGCCAGTATACCGCCATGGATATGATGAAGCATCTTTCTCTTGACCTCACTTTTACCTACTCCCTTCAACTGAAGGTTGGGTACTATAGAATACGAAAAGAGGATTAGTCAGTCATCCTAGATTGACTTGATCAATAGGGAGTTGTAAGATTTTTAAGTGTTGGAAGAAATTGAAAAACAAGGAATTGATGAATTAGGCCTTCAAAATGTGATGATTTTATTGTTCATACTATCTGTTGTTGATATTATTTCCCACACTGAAGAGAGAGTCCTACTTCCTTGAAGGTTAGTAATAAGGTGAGAGAGCCGGTTCAACTCCTTGGATGCTGAAAAAAGCTTATTGCGTGTGTGTGTGTGTATATATATATATATATATTCTATTTTTCGATCTCAAATTTTAATGAAAAAAATACTAAGCCAAAAAATTGCTTTACTTTAAATGCTGGAATTTTGTGCCCTTCTTTGTCATTTCCTCTTAGGTTTTAACGTACACTATGTTTGGTTCAAGGATTTTGATAGGCAAAAAAAAAAAAAGTTAAAAAAAAATATTTTTGATTGTTTGATTAGTAAGGAAAATACTAAAAAAAGAAAATTTACATTGTTTTTGGTTTAAGGATTTTGGTAAGGAAAGGAAAGTATTAGAGAAAAGGAAAAGAAAACAAAGAAATATAAAATTTCAAATTTGTTTGGTTTTTAAAGAAAAAAATGAAGAAAAGAATGGGGAAAAGAAGAGTGATGAATGCGTTGAAAAATAAAAGAAAATTCAAAGAAGCTTTTTCCCTCAATTTCCTCCCCATTTTGTAAAGAAAATTCATTTTCTTTAGATGTACTATGTTTTTTCTCAAATTTTCCTTTCTTTCCTTATCAACCAAACAATCGAAAGTATTTTCCTTCATATTTTCTTTTCCTCGTCAAAATCCATGAATCAAACATATTGTTAGGGAAAAATTATAATAGATTTGAAGAAAATGAGCTTTCCTCATTAAATAGTGAGAAAAATGAGGGAAAGTCTATTTGAACTCTCTCTACTTTTCTAGCACATTTATTTTCCATTCTTTTCTTAATTATTTTCCTCTGCAACCAAATAAGTTTGAGATTTTATCAATTATAAAAAAAAAAGTTAGAAATTTTAAATTTCTTTACTTTTATTTTTTTTCCTAATATTTTTCTTTTCTTATCAAATTCTTTAAATCATAGTGAGAGAGTAAAGTTAAAAAGAGAAAAAGAAAAGAAAAGAAAAGAAACCAAAGGTCACTATAGAGAAGCACATGGCATTAGGTAAACAGTTACAGAGTGCTCATCTCATAGAAACTGACCTTTTCTTAGCTTGACTATGTCTTCTCCTAACCAAAATTTTCACCATGCAAAGTCCCAAAATTACAAAGTGATTTCTTCTATATAAACATAGATATATTTTCACACTGTTTACCGTATATATCTTGAAAAACTGACATTGAAAAATACATCTCATTCTACACTAAGGTTAAATTAATGAAAATGGGCAGGAACTTAGCAGCTGTCTGCTTGATCTTTCTCAACTTTTCATCAGCATTTGCTACCATCTCAAATGCAACAACGTCGCCAGACGATGCAGAAGCATGCGTCGACGGTGCCAACATTGTCTTAAGTTTTGGTTTCTACCTAAACAGCTGTCCTGAGGCAGAACCAGTCATCTTTTCTTGGGTAGAAAAAGCTGTGTCTGATGATCCGAGGATGGCTGCTTCTTTGCTTCGCCTCCATTTTCATGATTGCTTTGTTAATGCAAGTTTCAT
>JACGDI010005416.1:346140-358598 GCA_014898725.1 Jacaranda copaia | reverse complement strand
TTTTTTTTTTTTTTTTCCAGGGATGTGATGCATCGGTATTGCTGGATGACACGCCGAATTTTGTTGGAGAGAAAACTGCAGCTCCAAATGCGAACTCGCTGAGGGGGTTTGAAGTGATAGATGCTATAAAAGCTGATCTTGAATATGTTTGTCCCCAAACAGTGTCTTGTGCTGATATTCTTGCTGTTGCTGCTAGAGATTCTGTTGTTCTGGTATGTTAATTTCAACGTGTGTGGTACAAGAATTTTGACTTATAAGTATAGATTTGAATAAAATTTCTTGGAAAAATTTGTAGTCAGGTGGGCCTGGATGGGAAGTGCAAATGGGCAGGAGGGACAGTTTGAGTGCCAGCAAGACAGCAGCCAACAACAATATACCTGGCCCAAATTCTGATGTGCCCACATTGGTGTCCAAATTCCAGAATGTTGGCTTGTCACTCCAAGACATGGTTGCCCTTTCTGGTAAAAAAAAAAACCTCATTTACCTCTGTTGTGATCTGAAAAAACTGAACCTTGGGTCTGAATTAATGAACAGGTGCACACACTATGGGAAAAGCACGATGCTCGACCTTTACCGCTCGACTAAATAGCAGCAGCATTTCTAACAGCCCGGAAGTTAACCTGGAATTTCTGCAGTCACTCCAGCAACTATGCTTACAATCTGATGCAAATACAACACTAGCATTTCTTGATCATATGAGCCCGGTAACTTTTGACAATCAATACTATATTAATCTTCTGTCTGGCGAGGGATTGCTTGGCTCGGACCAGGCACTTGTCACTGGAAGCAAGGAAACATACGACATTGTTGAATCTTATGCCAATGATATGGCCGTGTTTTTTGAGGATTTTAAAAGGGCAATGTTGAATATGGGAAGCTTGCAGGTGACGGCAAATGGAGGAGGTGGAGAAATTCGTAGAAATTGCAGGGCAGTTAATCAAGTTAACTTATGAATAATCCTCAATGATAAGGAATGTCTCTAGGAAGCTTGTCGTCGTATCAGTGTTGCTTGTAGTCTGAAATTTCCCGTTGAACTTGTATGCATTGAATTACGTTCTAACTAGTGGTGATTGAATTTCATGCCTTCTAAGATATCATCCATAAAATTAAAAATGCCAATTAGGGATAATATCTTATATTATTGAAAATGTCCAAAAAATATCATGTCCGGAAAATTATTGAAATTAAGAACAAAAGTTGGTTCTTTTTGTTCAAGTGCTACATAACTAGGAAGCTGGGCTCAGATGTAGTTCATAAATGTGGGTAGATCTCTTATTCGTATTTCTTTAAAAAGAATTTTATTATGTAATGGCAATAAATGAAATCTTATTCATAAACCATCAGCCAGGAAGGCCTCTATCAGGGCTTTTAGGAAAAACAATTATTTCCTTTAATGAGTTAGACATGGGCCCTCAAGCCCAATTTATATAGTGCTAATGTAGTGGGGTTTCTGTGTTAGTGACATGGGCCAATGCTGTTGGGTTACCAATTGGACCCTAGATTTTGGGTGGAATGGGCCAAACAGATAAAGTGCTAAGGCCCACTAAATCCATCTCCATCATTATCCATACTCGATAAAATATTATGAGGTACGCAATTTTTCTTATTCCCAATATTTTCTCTAAGTGTTAACTTTTTTCACAAACACTGACTTAAACGTTATAGGATTTTTGCTGTGTACAAGTCGGCAACCCTATCCAGTTATTGTAATTTTCAAAATCAAATCCTATTTGCTACTCGAAGATGCAAAGGTTCAGATAAAGAACAAAACTTTCTATACTCACATCAAAAATCAATTCTGAGGGTCTAGACTCGAAATATTTTAGTTTAGCTTTTATTTCTCACACTTAAATTAATTTTTAAGTGATATTAAGTTTCTATGTAATTGATATGATATATTTAAATAAAAAAAATCAATCATGAAATCTGTAGAATTACTCTCTTTATATAATCAAATTTTGATACAATTAAAATGGATCTACGGTCAAATTTCCCCAATACATTAGGCTTAGGGGCATTACATGTATGCAATAATGATGTAAAGGTACAACACCCTAAATGCACACTCGTCACTCCTTGGAACAGTTAGAGGTCATGCTACATTGGCTAGTGGTTTTCAACATCCACTTTTTTTTTAAAAAAAAAAATTGATTCGAGAATTTCACTTAAAAAGTGACAAAGCTAATGGTAGGTGAAAGTAAGGGGTAGGGGCCGTATGGCACGTGATGTGTTCTGATTGGATCCAATACATGCTCTGATGTGAATATTCAGTACTTGATTTTTTTTAGGTACTTTCTTCAATACATCACAATCAGAATTGGCACTAGTTGCTCTTTGATATATGTGGAATTGTGGATATTGATTCTTCCAAAAAGTAACAAGTTTTTTCCTTCTTTTCCTTATTCTTTTATAGTGAGATGATAATCATAATTGATATAAATTTTTGAATATTAGTATAGAGAGATGCAAACGCTCGAACAAAATGGACAAAGCGAAAACGAGAGTATCAACTTAAGTAATACAATAGTTGTTGTCTAATATAAAGTACTAAAAGGGACTAAAGAGAATGATTTTTCAATGTGATTTTTGTTGAATGTGTGTGGTTTAGTTTAATCCTTTGAAAAGGTTAATCTGCAAGTTGATGTGAATATTACACTTTTTAGCAGAGGGAAACAAATATAGGCCTGGAAAGTGCAGCTTGTTCTATTCTTGGAAAAAGCTCCACTATCAACACAAACTTGTATGAATATATGCTAACATCACATAGGGTTCTGGCACAGATGTGAAAAATATCGGATTCTGTGTGTGGTATGTCATTTTTCAATAATGCTAACAAAGCCCAGAAAAAATTCTCCTTTTTATCAAATTTGATGAACTTTTTCAGATTCTTTATTGCAAGGAATCTCTCTCTGTTGTGTATATGGCAATGTCAAAGTTTTAGTATTTATTTATATATTTTGGTTGTGGTCACCAATGGGAGGTTGAGATGATATAAAAAGCCACAAATCAATGAAGATTAATACATTCTAGTCCTCTAATTCAACTGCTTATATAATTGTGATGACGACCCAAGATTATAGGACCCCTCCCCCAATTCATCTTCATCATTTGTTATCCTGTGTCTTTATCCAGAATCTTTTCTTTTCTACAAAATCCAACAAAATAAAGTTAAAAACTTTTTTCAAAAAAGATTAAATTTTTCTGTCGCCCGTCCCAACAAACCAACCCCACAAAACTCCAAAATTTACTGAACTCCTACTTCTCCATGGCCTGTATATAGATATATTCTATAATAGTAGTCTCGTCTTACTTTTTGCAGCAGAAAATTGAACTTAAAGGAAAAACGAAAAGGCCCGAAAAGAGATTTTTTTCTTTTTTGGCAGATTCAATGGCGAGACACGAGGAGCTGCCGGTGCCTATTTTCAAGTCTCTTGAGCCAGTTTATGGAACTGGGTCACTGTTTGAGGAAGCGGAGCTCAGATTTAACAAATTGAAGTCAAAATTCATTGAATTCTTTGGCCACGCCCCTGATATCTATGCCCGATCTCCAGGTATTAAATGAGTGTCGTATTCTTTATTCGTGTATTGTAGTTTGATTTGGGATCATGTACTTGTTATTTGAATTGGGGATCATGTTATCTATTGATGATTGTGAATTAAAAATTTGAGATTTTTGGGGGGGTGTTTTCCTGTAGGGAGGGTGAATTTGATTGGAGAGCACATAGACTATGAAGGTTACTCTGTGTTGCCCATGGCGATCAGGCAGGATACAATTGTGGCAATACGGAAAGTCGAGGGGGAGAAGGTGCTCCGGATCGCAAATGTGAATAGTGAGAAGTATACAATGTGCACTTATCCTGCTGATCCTGATCAGGTATGGTGATATAGTTAGTTCTAATTGTTTAGATGTATGTCTGTGTGATCTCAAATGTGAGTAGTGAGAGTTATTATGTGTATATTCTTATCTGCTAAGTGCTCTCTTTGTGTGTGATCCAGAATGTGAATATTGAAAAGTATTCTTAATGTGCTTATTGCGCCAATCCTGATTAGTTGTATTGGTATTTGGTTAATCTCAGTGTTTGTTTGTGCTAGTTCATGTATCTATGAGTTTGTTAGCCAGAAAGCTCGTGCCTTTGGGCAATTTGAATATGCTTGAGTGAGTTTGTCAGGTGGAAAGGTTGTTTTCTGGCATTATTTTGAATGGTTCTGCTTCAAATATGTCACTTCTGCAATGAGATTTGTGGTTGATTTTATTTGCTTCCCTTTGATTCTTGTACATCATATATGGTTGGAACTTGCAAATTTGGTTCTATTGAGGGGAAGATCTTTTTAATGATACTTGGATTTCTGTCCATGATCATTCGGAAAAATGTGATCTTGTTATGGAATGCATTTAATCAATGCAATCTAACAAAGTCCAGCTATTAATTACATTGAATAACGCCTTACCTAGTTAGTAGAATGGAACAAGGCCAAGGGGCCACGTGATGTATCATGTCTCACTCTTTTGATCCGTTACAACTTGTTAAGAGAGAACTTTTTTCTTTCTCAGGAAATTGATTTGAAGAATCACAGATGGGGTCACTACTTTATTTGCGGGTATGATGTGTTGTATATTTCTTGAATTTGCTTTCGAACTGATTCTGACAAGTATATATTAATGGATGGTGTTAGGGCAGTTTTAGGATACCATGATGGAATATAATTGTGCAAAAACTATGTTTTGTGTTTTCATTTCAGGTACAAAGGTTTCTATGAATACGCCAAATTGAAGGGGATAGATGTTGGTGAAACAGTTGGACTCGAGGTTGTTGTTGATGGCATTGTTCCAACTGGTATTTCATCCAATCTCCGAATTTTCGGATTTCAGTGTATTGATTTCTTCTACTTTCGATATTTGAGCAGTGTTCTCTTTTTCCATGTAGGATCTGGTTTATCGAGCTCTGCTGCATTTGTTTGTTCTTCTACAATTGCTATAATGGCAGTATTGGGTGCAAACTTCCCCAAGGTGTTTCCATGTTTCTCACATTTGTTATAATTCTGCCTTATCTTTTTTTTGGTTATCAAGCCTCACATAATGAATCCAAATTGCTGTATCACATAAAGACTTTTTGGTTCTTTAAGAAACAGAGTAGTGAACAGAAATTAATGGACAAGTTCTACATCCATAAAATAAATAAACACATAAATAAATAAATAAGAATGATCTTTTTTTATCTGTTTGTAACAATGCTTTTGTTTGTACAATTTCACTTTCCAGAAAGAACTTGCTCAACTTACTTGTGAATGTGAAAGACACATTGGAACTCAGTCTGGTGGAATGGACCAGGTAATTTACCCCAGTCCTCAAAAAGCAATATTGCATCATGTTTTGTCTACCTCTTATGCTGGTGTAAAAGCCATAAGATGCTTGCATTCTGAGCATCTTTTTCCTTGGACTTCCATGACAGATATATTTGATATTCCACCATGAAGTTTCTCCCCTCTCCATGACATATAACTCACAAGAAATATTATTGCTTCATTGGACAGGCAATATCCGTGATGGCTCAGTCTGGCTTTGCAGCACTCATTGATTTCAACCCCATTCGCGCTACTGAAGTGCAGCTCCCTGCTGGTGGGACATTTGTTATAGCACATTCACTGGCTGAATCTCAGAAAGCAGTTACTGCTGCAACTAATTACAACAACAGGGTTGTTGAATGCCGTTTAGCTTCTGTGAGTTTGTTGTATCTCTGTTTTCCGACACTTAGAATAATTTAAGCATGCTTCTCATTTCATCTATAATATTTTCTTCTCCTCCCTATATCTACATAAACTATGATATCTGGCTGTTGCAGGTTGTATTAGGCATAAAACTTGGGATGACTGTTGAAGAGGCAATAACCAAGGTCAAGACACTTTCAGATGTCGAAAGACTGTGTGTATCTTTTGCTGGTACACGTGGATCTTCTGATCCAGTTCTTGCTGTCAAGGTACCTGTTTTATCTTTTGAAGTTTTGGAAGACCAAATTTGCTTTTGGATCCAAAAGTTTCTGCTTATATGTTTCCATAACTTTGCTTTGTTGAAACCATCTGGCGGGCCATTGTAATAATACCCTATACATAACAATGCCATAAACATTGTTGGATTTTTCTAAAATGTAGAAAGTTTTAATGGTTGGTCACATCTATAGGAATATTTGAAAGAAGAACCCTATAGCGCTGAGGAAATTGAGGAAATCATCAACGAGAAGCTGCAAACTTTGTTTGCCAATTCTCCTCCTTCCTTGGATGTGCTGAGAGCTGCCAAGCACTTTAAGTTACACCAGGTGAATTTGCAGTTTCTGATGTTTCATTTTAAAAGGGAATGAGAGGATCATTGAAATATGACCAGTGAATTTGCTTCTTGCTTGGAAACTTCTGAAAATGCTTGTTGCTTGAGATGCTATGTTTTGTGCGTCATACTGCTTTGAATGAATTCAAAGCTTTTTTATCACTCTTTTTGAGGCAATTTGATAAATAGTATCATAAACAATCTCAGAGAGCCGCTCATGTCTACTCAGAAGCCAAACGTGTCTATGCTTTCAAAGATACCGTATCATCAAATTTGAAGTAAGTTAAAGAGTATCAAGTACTGTATATTTTGTGTACTGTATTGATATCTATTTTCCTAATTTTTGAAATGTTAACTTCTGAATTTCTTCTTCTTGCAGTGAAGAAGACATGCTGAAGAAGCTTGGGGACCTCATGAACGATAGCCACTACAGCTGCAGCGTCTTGTACGAGTGCAGGTACAAGCCCCCCGCCCCACCCCACTCCCTGTCTATGTGTATGCATTATGGAGAACTGCAAGCTTAAAATAATCTGATTTAGTCTAACTTCTGAAGCTTATTATACACTTATGTACCCTTCATATGACCTCCTATAATCAGCTGTCCCGAACTAGAAGAGCTTGTGAAGATATGCCGTGAAAATGGTGCCCTTGGGGCAAGGCTGACTGGAGCTGGATGGGGCGGCTGTGCAGTTGCTCTGGTGAAAGAGAATATCGTTCCACAATTCATCCTGAACTTGAAGGTTACTTTCTGACCATGGTTTGTTTTCCACGAATGCGATCTGGATATCAGTATCATTGTTTTTTATGATCCATCCAGGAGCAATTCTTTCAATCAAGAATCGACAAAGGGGTGATCAAGAAAAGTGATCTCGGCCTCTACATTTTTGCATCCAAGCCATCGAGTGGTGCTGCCATCATCGAATTTTAGCCTGCTGTCCACTTAGATGAGAAAAGCTTTGTCATTGTGTTGATCAGGAAAGGATGATTTTTTTCCCCGTATTTCTTATTATAAATAAAGTCGCCATCTGTTTTTCTGAAAACTTGTCCACAGGAAACTGGCTCACCACCTGAGTCTAAGCTAATTGATTGATCAAACAGAGTTGCAATTGCAGGCATCAATTTATATGTTTCTTTGCAGATGGTGTGTGTTTTATGTGTTTTAGTACGTATTTTGTGTTGCCACTGGTTTTGTCGAAATCCTCTTGGGTTGGATCTTTTTATTAGTTTCTTCTTTAAATTAAAAAAAAAAACCGTATATAGTTTAACATATTTTCAAAAAGTAATCTAATATTCGGATTCTGTACCTTAATTGTTAACTTAATTTTTAAAAGTTGAAAATGTTCTTTATTTTACGTTCAAAAACGTATTTAGTTAACCAAACATGTCTTTTCAAAACAAAATTTCAAGTTTACCAACTTGATTTGTCAAATTTTGTGATTTATTTATTCAAATATATATTTTGTTTTCATGTATTTCTTGATAAGTGATTTCAAATCAAACCTTTTAAACGGTGGACAAATACAAAGCCATGCATTGAATGAACATAATCTATATAAGAGTAGCATCGAGTTGGGTAGTTTGGGCTCAAGTGTCGACACATAATATTTTTTAATTATTCAATGATAACTTGATTAGAATTGTATTTAATTTCATTGCATTAGTACATTTATATTGTAATAATGTAATAGTAATAGAATGAAGGGGGAATTGTTGTCCATGATACAAGCTATTTTAGTAGGAAAACTAGAGACTAGAGAGAAAAATTTGAGGTAGACCATATTGGCATTAATTGGAGGAATTTGCAAGGGCCATTTATGTCTTAACTCAATTGCATAACATGTTGCAAGTGTGACGAGTATCATATAATTCAGGGCATAGGTCCAAACAGCTTCCCACCAACAAAGCATGAATTGCCCTTCTTTAATTTCTTGATTGATAACATTAAATTCTTCAAAATATCTTTCTCTATGTATCAACATTTTGTCTGAAATTCTAAGAATGTAAATAGAACATTATCACATGTTTCACTAATTGTTATTTAAAACATCTTTATGTTATTCTATTGAAAATTGAGTAGTAATGAGACAATAGAAAATTTTTCATTGAATAGAGTTTTATTATACATATACATGTACATTCAATATGAAATTTTTATTTGGTTTTTTCAGATGATAAATGCAATATAAATTTTCAACTTTTATATATAATGTATCAATCTCGTTTGCATTTGAAATTAGTTTGTATATATCTGACTGTTAATTGACCTGCGTTGTCCGAACTTCTTAAATAAAAATTTGACGACCCAATTTTTACGAATTTTGTTGATTTAGTTCTATGAATTAAATCGACCTACTAACATACTTGGCAATCATTTAATTCGATTTCATGGAACATGGAATTTCGTCCATTTCATCCATGATCCATTGCATTAAACTTAGGAGTTATTTGGTTTCATTTCCCCACTCTATTTTTACATATTTTACTATTTTAAAAATAAAACACATTAATTTTTACATACATTTATCCAACATCATTTTCATTTTCAAAATACATTTTCTAATAACTTATATATTTTCTCCTAAAACATATATATCTTCTCTCTCTATTTCATTATTTTTATTTTTCTCCACATGCAACCTATTAAAAATAATATAATTATTACTTTTTCGACAATTTAGTAAAATACAAATTCATTTTTGACTCATTCTATTAAATAACTTTTTAAATTTTAAAAATAATAAAAATGAAAATAAAACCAAAGAGGCCCTTAAATGCACAATAGATCATTTGAAAAACTTTCTTAGTGGACCAAAATAACATATGTTGATCTTGCAAACCAAATGAACCATGCATCTAAGAGTTAAGTTAACATATTTCAAAATTTTAAATTTTAAATAAATGCAAAACAATTAGTTTGAGAATGACTTCTATACACGAGTTAGGGGATTGTCGGTAGGGGTAATGGTTTCCCAGCAAAACAAAAGGGAGGAGGAAAGCATTGGGGGGGCAAAATCTGAGTTAGACTGTTAGAGTTCCAATAGCTTATAGGCTGTCACTTTCAAATTCAAATCAAATTTCATAAAAAAAATGACAAATACGATGTGAAGCAATAATTCCGCTCGATAAACAATTGCCAAAATTCATAAACCTCCACTTTCCCGGTACTTCCCTCAGGCCCAGATCCTCGTGCGCATATCTCCATTTGTCTCTTTGTTTCCCTCTCCACTCTCTGAGTCTCTGTCACACACCAGACACACTATTCAAGTATCTTTGCTCTCTCCCTCTATATATCAAACCCGTTGGTGGTACTAAACCAGTAACTCAAAGGATAGATATAGAATCAAAGAAATAGTGAATCTTTAAATAGCCCACTTAAGTTTTCTCTAATGTGTTTTCTGTAGCATTAGTAGCAGCGTTTTAAGTAGAGAAAGAAGCTAAGAAATAGTGAGTCTTGATTCTTGATTAGCCCACTTAAATTTTCTTGTCAATATAGTCAGTAGCTGTAAGATACAGAGAGATAAAGAGAGAGGAGACTGGAGAGAGCAGAAAAATTGGATCTTGAATAACCCATTGAAGTTTTGCTTCATATTTTTCAGTGCCATTTGATGGTATCGCGTTTATTGGATCTGGGCTATCTTGCTTTTAATAAAGGTACTTCCTTTTCTAGTTATTTAGTAGTAAAGTACATATTTATATAAGCATTCGCTGGAATGCTGCTTCTTAATGCCGTTACTTTGAAGAGAAAAAAAATTTGTTTTATATTTCAAAGCTGTTCTCCATGAATTTGCCTGTGCTTTCTGCGCTAACGTACGTGGTTGACTAATAATTTTTGTTCTCTTTTTTCATACTGACTTTAGTTGCAGTTTGTTTTTGTTCCTTGCTTTATCCGCAATGAATTATTTGAGGAATCTTATTCATTTTCTCGATTTTCATTGTTTCATACTCCTACTGATTATGTCATTATCTCGTAATTTCACTTCTACCTCGAATGCATGTTTAGATACAGTGCAAGGTGAAAAGGGCTGGTTCTAAATTACTAATCATATTTCTTATTCGCTTGATTTCCTGTATAATGCACACAGGTTTCTGTTGGATAGGCTTAGTGAAGAAATCACTTCTGACCCACTGAAATTCATAATTAGCTTTGAATTCTTGGCACTGGCAGCGTAGAAATTTATCATCACCAGTAAGAAGTAGGGACTGTGAACTTGAGAAGAAAGGGGCTAATTTGATCATATTCCGATGAAAGAAAGAGACATCATTATTGATATTGACAGCTGTGTAGATAGGATCAAGGAAGCCGGAAGCCATGATGTTTCAGATGATAAGGTTGGAAATGTAATTTCCTCCATGGTGTGTGGTATGCCTATGAGTGTAGATGAATTAGCCAAAGGTGAAAATCCAGTGAGCCTGTCCAGCAATGTGAAAAATGTCGGTGGGGTTTCTCTGGATTCAGCAAAGAACATTAAGAAGGAAAAGCGCATGTCAATGAGTGCTAAGAAGCCTCCTAAGCCTCCCCGCCCTCCGAGAGGATTGTCGCTTGATGCAGCTGACCAGAAGTTGATCAAAGAGCTTTCTGAACTTGCAATGATTAAACGTGCTAGGATCGAGCGAATGAAGGCATTGAAGAAAATGAAAGCAGCAAAGGCATCATCGGCCTCAACATCATCAAGTGGCAACTTGATAGCTATGCTGCTGACCGTTCTCTTTTGCATTGTAATCATCTTTCAAGGTAACATTTTTTGCTGATTGTGAATTTTTGTTCTATATGCTTTCACTGATCCTCAAATTTGATGCTCCTTGAGCTCTAGCTCTAACTTTTTTAAGGGTTATGCTTGTTTTCTTGCTTCAAAGTCACTAGAACATGACTTCATTTGGTTTGAGATCTTTTGACTTGTTGTAAAACTCTGGGTGTTTGAGAAAAAAAATATGGTGAATATTTTGTATGTTCAAGTTTGATTTTCAGTTCTGTTAGGCAGACTAATCTAACCATGCCTTTTCAATATTCCCATTTTTTGCTCACCATGGTCGAGGATATCCAAAAACCAATCATAGTTTTCAATTTAAATTAGGCGATATTGTCCTTTATATACCTTAAAAATTTGTTAACAAACTTTCTTTGTGCATTTTGTGATTGTTTATTGGCAGTGCTCTGGAAGTTTCATAAGTTTAAATAACCATCACTAAGCCTCACTTTGTGATCAAAGCTTGCATGTTTTTCCTGCATAACTTGGATGTCCTAATGAAGGGGATGCCTTGATCCCATGTGAGATAAGAAATCTTGCTAGACTTCAGTGTTTCAACAGATTTATTACAACCAATTTTGTGACCTTGGCATATCATTAGGTTGCCACCCTTCGGGAATTTCGCTGAGGAACAGCTCAGCCATTGGCATATCCAGTTCACCAGAGTCAAATGGAGCAACAGAGGACAATATTGTTTTTCAGGAACAGTGGAACTTATCCACCAGTAGTGTGCGATTGTCTGGTGTTGGATCTCCAAAGTATGTCCTTTTCCTGATTTCTTAGTCTCTCCGTAAACGAGTATGACCCAATATCATATTGTTTTTTCAGTGGTTGTGTTAACAAAATAGTATTACTTGTCGGAAAGAATCATATTATTTCACTATGGTTGTTAATCTAATAGAGCATTTGTTTGTTCTTGCAGCCTAATCGAACTACTTCCTGCTTCAGAAAACGAAGATCAGGGGAAAAAAGCCATCAATTGAGACCATCCTTTCTTGGTAAATAGTCGCGAGGACGTGCTTATTTAATTCAGAACATCTGCTTGATATGATGAAGAAATGCTGGGGCGTTCCTCTTTATGCTTGATAACAAGGAACAGATGAGTTTTCTGTTTCCACAGTTTGGCATGGAGCCTTTTTATTGCCGGTCACTGTAGACCGGCAGTAGCCCTATGATACCAAAACTGGATAAAAAGACAAATCTCACACTGCGATCAATAAAAAGAGGGAAATTATTCTGAATGACACAGAAACCTTATCTTGCTAGCTCAAGTTGCAGCCTCAGCAGCTCTTCGGCTCTTCATGAAATGACTTTGAGTTGATATTAAGATCATATTTAGTAAAACTTGGAGTTTGTTGAAGGTTTTTACCTGTTAAAACACCCTTTAAGTTTATGTA
>JACGDI010005416.1:317633-331961 GCA_014898725.1 Jacaranda copaia | reverse complement strand
ATTAGGTCTGGCATGATCCACCGAGTCCACCACCTCCTCCCACGCTTCTAGACGCCTTCTTTCTACCTACAAACATCTGGGACTGACTTTGCACCTAGCGGGCAGTTATCTTGCCTCTCGACGGGAGCAACTGTTCTCCTGGGGCCTATTTTCCGATGGGGGCCATTGTGGGGTTGTACTGGCGGTGGGAGAGGGCACTGTAGTGTGCCTGTTCAGAGTGGCAGATAACTGAGCTGATATTTGAGCGGAGATCTACTCACTTTTCAGTTGCATCAACTGGGGCATGGTGAGTGTTACTAATTGCTCCTGGAGGGCGCTGGTGCCCGAAGCATTTGTATCTTGTTGGGGGTTAGGGAGAGATGGAGAAGTGGAACTCTGGATCTCTTCCCTTCCGGATGCCACTTTACGTGTGTTCACCATTTTCTCGCAGCAATTTCAAAGTCCCCACAGACAACACCAAATCATGCTGCTGAAAGCTGCGTATAAAGAAAATGAGAGTTGTGCTACTGGTGATTCGACCCGAGAGGTTAAGTACTCAAGATTGTATATAGCTTTGGGCTTGAGATCTGCAACCACAACACACGTTAAACTAGCCGAGGTGCCCCTGACTAAGGCACTCCGACGCTTAAGTTAGTTCTGGTCGAGATGGAGATCGAACAGAATATAGAGAACATAAAGCTTGTAGTGGATAGGATATTACTTTGAGTGTGGTTGGGCCTGGAATATTTATAACTTTCTGTAGGCGTGATTTGACTCAAGTACCTTTATCAGATGTACTGGCCTTTGTCTTTGCCAGAGGGTTGGAGGTCATTCCATATCCAAATCTCGATACTGTGCCAGGTGACTAAATCTCTTATTTTTTCGGATAAACAATGCCAATGGAGTCTTGTCTCTGCCAAACGTTGTTGGCAGAGTTGTTAGAGTTGTCAGAGTTGGTGGCAGCGGTTGTACCGCCCGTCACGCGTCATTAGTACTGGGGCATGCAGCTTGTCAAACTAATAAACACGACAGGGATTCAAGTCAACGCCGAAGTGGGTCTTGAGGTCGATATATGTCGACCAAACTCGAATATTTGAACTTTTAGAGTGGTCCTAAGGTCAATACGGGTCGACCACAAACTTTGCCAAGTAAGGTCGATACCGGTCGACCAAACAGATTTACCGTTGGACCTCCTGAGCTGTCTCATTTGATGTTGAGCCTGTTGGTGGGCTTATTAGGTTATCCCATATCAATTACCATTATACGGTCAGATCCATCTATATCCATAACCCGCTTCGGAGCTCGACGAGTCTTTAAAATCAAAATCCAAAATCCACCACAAAACCCATTTATTTCACCCCGAACACGTCCCAACCAAGGCTGGTCCCTGATTTACCAGAACCCATCGCCATCCCTATACGTCTATGAAAATCACTTATTTAATTAGTCAAATTTTAACCCATCGAACCTTCTAAGCACTTTTTTCTATGCTGCACTATTGTATACAAGACTCGCTTCGCTTATTGAATTGATGTGGCGCTGCCTTAAGAAAAAAAATCCCGAACTCCATCCCAATTTGATTTGGAGTAATTAAACAGATGATTATCATCTACCTGTGGTGTAGATAACAATAATTCAAAGTACATCTATGAAAATCACCTAGTCAAATTTTGATCCATCGAACCTTCTAAACACTTTTTTCTATGCTGCATTATTGTAAACGAGACTCACTTCGCTTATTGAATTGACAAGGTGCTGCCTTAAGAAAGAAAATCCCGACCTCCTTAAATGTAACGTGTAGTAATATCAGGCTCGACCTGTGTTTTTCTTTATTATTTTTAACCTTGAAACGGGATCGCGCTTCCTAACTTCAGGTTAGAACTCCTGGATTCAGATCAAAAGCTCGACTAAAACTATTAATTTCATTCATTGCAAAGTTGTCTTGTTCAGTTCTCCGGCCAACTTTTAGCTACTTTTTATTCATCCACTCCAATGTTTGGTACACATACAGATTTGCATATATGATATATCCTCAAATCGACTGAATTTAAATTTATGTCCTAAGCTTCTCAAACTGCTTCACATGGCGTCCCAAATATGATTGGGCTATTTTACCATTCCCACCTTTGGGGTAGAATCCACCGGGCACGTCCTCCTTTCCACTTCCATACACAATTCTGAGTATTTCCTCCGGCGTTCGGGCGTAGGACAACGAGTATTGATCACCCGCGAGCACGTTGCCGGAAATCTTACCCTCAGCGCCCAGTTCTGGTTCAACTATTAGGCCTTCATCTTTCAAACCTCCCCTTCCAAGCTTATCTCTAAGGATTGAAATCCTGTTGGTGAATTCTGCCACGGTGATATTGTAGGGAGATACCTTCATTAAAGCACGCTGGTAGAGTAATCCCCTAATTACAGCATCTTGGCCCGATTCCACTCCCAAGAGCCCGGCCACAAGCTGAAAAGTTTAATTTTTGACAATGTTTTCCGGAAAATTTTGAATATAATATAGAGATATATAAGAATTGCGTACCCTTCTGGAAATGGGGCTGCGGAGTCCTGGATTTGTTCCGACGTATCCGGTGAGTCCGACGTAAGGAATAACATAGGATGCAAGAAGATAATTGATGTCATTAGCATAGGGATCAAATGGAGGCACTAGAGGTTTTCTGAATGCGTTGTTCATGACATTTGCAAATGCTGCGGAGCTTAGATTCAGAAGTGGTCTTGGAAATCCTGGGACAGTCTTCTGGATTGCCCTGCGTCAGCCAGTTCATCGATTGACTTAAGAGTAAAATTAATAATCGTGCAAATTACTATATTAAAGTGAATACCTCAGATGTCCGAATTCTTGTAATGCAAATTGTGCAATGATGTCTCTGATCAGAGGGCTGAGTTTGGCCACCTGAGCCCCTATGGGCGGCGGGCCGCCCTTTGTGAGATCGGGTGCCAAGGCGTCCAACCCGTGGCCGAAAGCGCTCCAAGAGAAGAACTCAGCTTCCAAGTACTCCAAATTCAAGGGGAACTCCACGGAAATAACGTCGGATTTTGGTAACTTTTTGTGGCCATTCTCCACTGAGGACTCAGTCTCAGATGCGGTGGAGCAGCCGAGCAGGAGGAGGTTTAGGAGGAGGAGGGCGACGATTATTGAGGCGGTGGGAGTGGACGATGCCATAATGTGAAGTGGTTTCAAGTTTTTGGCTTTGGTTTTTAATTTTATTTGTCGTGGCTAGTGTTGTTGTGTGTTGGTAATGCAGGTTGCATTTCTTGCATGGATATTTATAACTTGAGACACTGTCATAGAAGCTTGAGGCGTTCCACCTGTCCAGCAAATATCCGTAGGGAAAATGTACCAATGCATCTGTGACGAAAGTGATTGGCTTGTAGATGTGGAGTTTCCTACAAGTAACTGATATTCGAGGAGAAATAGGAAGTAAAATTTGACATTTTCTTTCTCGTTGATTTATTAAAGATTACATCATAGACTATAGTTAGCACGTTACATAGAAATTAGTAATTTGTTTACCATTCTGCAATGGTTGTGTCTATATATGATGCAATACCGTGACTAACAAACGAGGCCCTATTATGGTCATACGTAAATTCTAAGTATGATGAGAAGCTGATGCACCAACGACGATTCAGGTATTTGTTTGAATGCTAGCTAAGGCTTTCTATCTTTCTTAATTTCTTGCAAAACGGCCATTCAAGTTTAGGATTCGGGCAACGTGAGAAACTTGAATACGCAACTCCCATTTTCAATACTGTCCACGAATGAGGGGAGAAGAGTAAGATGAACATGCAGCGTTGAATTGACATCTACTGGTTGTAAGTACTGAAAGCATTTCAAATGTATTACATATCAAGATATTCCACGCGACTCACGTGATATTTATCTAAATATTCAGTTAGCCTCATATCAAAAATTATATGTAAATGTGCAGTATATATAATATATATACTTATTAAAAATGGAGGGAGGTGGGGGCGGGGGGGGAGGCCCTCATCTTTAGTTACTGTGGTTCCCTCACTAGTACTTGTTTTTGATTTGTAGGTGAGAGTAGGACATACTTGATTACCATTGCTTCTTTCCCTTTTTCTTTCTCTTGCTGCCGCTGCCGCCGCCAGCAGCCTTGGGGTTAAACCCAGAAGGGCTCTCTGATGCACTGCCTGCAAAATTTTCAAACATGCCACTTTGGACAGCATTTTGTAACCATTCGAAGAATTCATCCTCTGTCATTGTCTCTTCTGTATTAGGGGCTGGGATTCCACCCCTTTGTCCTGAACTGGTCCCCTTGGGGTGGACGTCCTTTGAGACAATACTAGTGTTCACATGGAACGTAGGCTTGTGCGTATTGACAAGACACATCATTCCTTGACAAATATACCATTCGGTTGCATCATATACTTTGCCATCAGCACATACATATGCACAGGGAGATTCAACCTTAACATATTACAAAGAAATCATCAATAACACATCAAGATAAGAAACTTACTAGAAGGATAGGCAGCCTCTTCTGATAGCACATACCTTCTGCAGTATTCCAAAGAAGAAGGGTCGTGAGGACTGCTCGACCCATCCGTCCCCATCTTTGGCCTGATGAAAATCTTTGCATTCCTTCAATATGGTATCAGAAAATGAAAAACAAAATCCATGTAAGATGAATCTTCCATTGGGAGAAAGAAAAAGACTACAGATAGACCAAGTTTCCCTAACGAAGTTCATTGATGTTCAGGACGGTGAAAAACCTGGCACCATCTTGCTCTGGATTTCAATTTCTTGGTACAAATCCAGATATGGAAAAGGCCACACTTCCTGCACGCTATTCGTCTGGACTCTCCTGGTGGGTCCTCACCATCAGCTTCCGTGTGTGCAAAGCTAGAGGTAAACGAGCCATGCCCTTTGTTCTGGTAGAGAAACAAAGCACACAGCTTAGGCAGAGTAATAAATCCATAGCACCTGAATTAGTTTATGTATGGTAATCTGGAAAGGCATGCCATTCCGGCAAATAAGAAACAGCCCAAATGATGAGAAGAGTTGAGCATTTACGAGGAATATTTTGACAAATAGGTCACAAAATAAGCATTTTGTCTTTTAGATCCATGCAATTGGGAAGTGTAATACAAAGCAACCAAAATGGACTAAGATGACCACAGATATCCTTGTTCTTTTACTTAAAGGTAACTGTAAGGATGTGCAAACAGATGTTCTCAAGAATAAAGAAAGCCTAAATAATGCCAAAAACTGCACCGTGCAAGCATATTGATATCCCATGGAAGTTCTTTCTTGAAAATGTGGAACATGGTAAACCTCGTACCCTGTATGAAGCATTCTGGAATTTACGGAAATAATTCAGCAGCTCTTCCCTTCTCAACTCATCATCATATTCTTTACGCTTGAATGAATCCAGTAAAACCTGAGGAAAAAAATCATATCCAATATTCACAAATCACGATCTAAAAATTTTGAAAGTACCCAGATGAAAAGAATGGAGACATACCTCATAAGCATTCTGAAGCTTCTTGAAAGCTTCAGCAGCTTTTTCATTGCCCATATTTTTATCAGGATGAACAAGCATTGCCTGATGACAAGGAAAAGGGGAAAAAAAAAGAAAGAAATAAAAACAAATTAAATCACTTTCTAATTCTTTTTATTAGATTAGACCTCAGACATTATGATTATAATTCGGTAAGCAAAGGTTGATACTTGCCAGCATGAATGCTATAACAAGTTAATACTCTTCTTAGGTAATCACAATGAGCTAATGATATCCAGCAATGCAATGTCAGACACTCACCTTTTTCCTATACTCCCTCTTGATCACAGAGACATCTATATCTTCAAATCGGGAAAAGCCCAATGCTGCATAATGATCGGTGCAGCTCAACAGCCTGGCAACTTCATCTTCAGATGTCATTTCAGAATCAGACCCACTAGTTGAAGGTATTCCTGGGCTGCGATCGGCCTGTAGACTAGCAGCCCCAGTTTTAGTGGATGAGGCACATCCAGACTCATTAGAAGAAAAGGACGGTTGACCTCGCATTCCTGCGGATTGTTCTGGAGAGCTGTCTGCCCTTCTTTGCTCATTTACAACATTTCTCAGGACAAATAGCAGAGCATCACTTGATATAAATGATAAGTTCAAACCCAAAACTAAGCCCAGCCACCCAACATAATTCCATGCACAATATGCAGAATATAGGCTTGCAATAAAGAGTGCAACGCGATCATGATTCAGTGCGAATGCCAATCCTGCACTTTCAGAAACCAGCAATCAATATTTCTCAAAATCTGCAGTTTTACGCAGAGAAAGAAAGAAATGTATGCAAATGATGGCAATTGCAAAGCGTTTCACAAAACATTCACCGCCGAGGAAGATAATAAGCCCTGTAGTCCAAAAGCTCCCATAAAACCATAGGAGGATCATTCCAGCAATGCCAATCAATGCAACTGCAAATGTCAATCCAAGAAATAGTCCGACTGCAGCAGCTATGACCTGTCATCCATAACATGCAAATAAGGAACACAAAACCAATGGTGACGTCAACTGTACTGAACAACCTAGGGACTGCTACTATCACCTAAAAGCAGAAAATGGGATGAGCGTTCCATTTCATCTCCTTTTTCATTGAGAATTGAGTAATTTTATAATGAAAAAGAATGCCAAACAATAGAAAATCTCAGAAACTCCAGAAATAACTTTACAAGGTTGAATGATATATTCTGAAATCCAGTATCCCTACTGCAGCAGGGAAAGAATAGGCCATCGGTTAGGATGGGACTGCAAATGATAGCTTACCAGTGTTACTAGAAACTTGCCAACTCCAACCATGGCAATAACTGAAAGAACGCTACACCATACAATTGAGAAGAATGATGTTGTTCCCATGCGAAGAAATGAAATAGTTCCCCTTAAAGAACAGTCCAACCAAACCATAAACAGAAGAAGCATTAAATTCCCAATATGCCTAATCCACCTGAATATGATAGGTTGTGCATGTTCAATATTCATTCGGATATGATCACAGGCCTTTAATGTATTAGTTTTAAGGGTGAGAAAGGTAGGTTTATGCCTCTCTACCCATTCGGCAGAAGCCTTGGCAACAGAAACAGCTACAGTCCTTATGAATTTTAAAGCCACTGTTTCAGGGAACTCCTCATTTTCCACTCCGTCTTCTCCATGTAGTACATTAGGCACATTACCGAAACTATACATGTTTGGATCATGCCTCTCACTGGGCGACATGTCACTTCCATCTCTTATAGTGGAAGCTTCAGCTACAGGTATATCACTCTTGCCTGGTTCTGTACCATCATTAGAGGGAACTGCTTGCTCTGTCACTGTCTCATACACACCTTTTCTCTCTTTTCTTTGAGATTTTCTAGATCTTTTCTTACTTTTCTTCCCATCTTGAAGATGGCCCATGTCATTAATGCTCTTTGTAGTCGGCACTGAATGGCTATGATTTAAAAGTTCTTCACCCAAATCCACCTTTTCATCGTTCACATCACCTCGATCTTCAGTAGTTAAAGGTGCAGGCGCAGGATCTGAAACTCCTTTCTTATAGGTTTGCGAATGCTGATCCAGACCATTTCTTTGTTGGTTTCTCTTTCTAGCCATTGTGGCGGGCTATATATCACTTACCAGAAAGGGATGCAATCGATTTAGTTCATTTATAATGGCATTAATGGAGATAGCCTGCCACAATAAAAATATGGGAATTAAGCTATAAAGTGGAAGCATAAATAATAATGGAAAGTATAAACTCATGCATGGCAAAATAGTCTTGATGCTGACGGCTAAACTCAAAAGAAACAAGAGAATCAGGCAAAGTATGTAAACTTCAAATTTCAAAGAGAGAGGCAACCAAATGATAGCCCACCAGAAAATTGGGTAAACGAGTGATCTTAAAATATGCATAATGAAATTTTCTGCAGAATCCCTAAACTCCGAGTCTCTGACCATAGCTCATAACTGTGTTATGCACAGGGACATACCAAACGTTGATCATAGTGAACAAAATAGGATTACAACTTCATCATATGAAAGCCAGAAACTTAATCACCTCTCACACGCAATGTTAACTATTTTTCTTCCAAGTTTTGCTTCAAAATTCATTATGCCTTCTAATGAAGCATAAGATACAATAAACAATTGTCCAAATAAATTTCAGAAAACGTGTGGAAGTAAGCACAAGGCAACATTAATTTAGAACTCATTGTTACTGGAATAACAACTGAAAAAAGTTATAATAAGCATTGATGATAATTTAACTCTTGCAACAAACAAAATAACAAACCAATTATCGCTGTCCCAAATCAACATCAATTATAGTGTGCTTGAATCAGCCAAATACTAATTAACTGAAAGGTACAGGTCTACACAGTTATTTCTCTTTTTAAAAATCTACATTCAATCAAATGAACAAGATAAGTGAGTATTTGCCTCCTGTGGGCGGTGAGATAAATGAATAAATCATAAGCACACTTATTCCATGTTTAACTGCAAAATTTTTCCTTCTTTTTTTTATTTTTCCATATGCAGTTCACAAGTTTTCTTGTCCATAAAACAGAACACTCGAGAAAATCAAAAGTATAAAATTTTAAGTGGTAAGAAATTTTAGGGCAGAATTTAAGTCATAACATGGGGCAAACCAAAAAAGAAGAGCAAAGATAAAAGCTTTTCTCAGTTTCCAAAGCTGCAAAGCCATTTCAATTGAGATTCTTCATAAGATTAAAAACCCTAAAGTTGCAAATTTTAAGAGACGAAAATACAAATTAAGAAAAATCCACATACACTAATCACAAAAAATTCACACGCATATGCAGTAAAGAGCTAGAAAATGATAGAAAGAATTGACAAGGACCTAAAAATAAATAAATAAATAAATAAAAAGAAACTTACCAAAGATGATGAAGAGGGTTGCACGAATATGGGTGCGACTGGTAAGCAGCGAAAAAATGGAAAAACAACAAATAAAACGCCGAAGAATTACATTATTGATAAATGACAACTGACAAGAATCGCTACCCACGAGCAGCAACAAAGATGTACAGGTGCGCTCTCTAACAAACTTTCTCTGTCTACTTCTCTTCGTCTTCTTGGTGGGGCCAACCGAGACCGATAACAGTCAGCAAACTAAGCAGCCAATCAGAAAGTCAGCCATGGACTGTCCAAACTATTGAAACCAAAGCTTTACTTTTTGTGGGATTTCTTTTTTGCTCCCCTATAGTTTGAATCGACATTGCTTTTTTACCATTCAATATTGCAATGTTGCTTCATCCACCTTTTGGTAGTGTTTGGCTTAAGAGCACATTTTTAATTGAGCATTCTACCCTTTCAAATTTTACTGTTTTAATGCATTATGCTTTAAGTTAATCTAAGAGTCTCATATACCCTCAATTTATATTTATTATAGCATTTTACAATTTTATATTTGATGATGTTAGTCTGAGAGCCGAAAATTGGTTCCAAGCCCACTTTAGTTGACTAGAAAATTGGTTAAAAATGAATGTGGTGATGAGAACGAGTTAAATCCTACAACCAACCAACCAACACATGTGAGGTTAGCCGAGAAGGCTCTCAACTAAAGTACTCCAATGCTTAAGTCAGTATAATCGACAAGAATTTAGAGCAGCAGAGCGAGTGTCAAAATTATAGTGAACATATTTCATGATATAGCTACAATAGGTATTTATAATCCCAAGTGAAAGATCAAAATGTCCATAGTACCCTTACTTTTATAGGGAGGACCTTTGTCCTTGCATGAGGTTTTTTAGATTTTTTTCCTTGTCTAAAACCCTCCTTTATAGGTGGTGCGCCCCAATCCTTCTAGGATGTGGTAGAGATTTTTGCATTTAATGCAACGGCAAACTATCTATCAGTGTATTTAATGTAGCAAAGTGGTGGTTGAGTATATTTAATGCGATAGCAACTTATGCCAAGAGAAACCTTCCTATCTCGCATCGACCTATTCCGATCGAGATGTCTTCCCGACCATGGGTCTCTCCACCACAATCTAGTTGAATGTATGACTTCTTCGAGTTGATTTATTTTGGTCGAGATGTTTCCCCAACCGTGGTTCTCTCTGCCACACTTTGATCGAATACATGACCTCTTAGAGTTGATCTATTTTGGTCGAGATGGCCCCTGGGCTATTAGTCTCTCCACCACATTCTATTCAAATGCATGAAGTCTAATAACTTTTATTGGTTGACTAACTTAGTGTATTCTTGAGTTTGGGCTGGTTCCATAAGGCCTAGTGGGCTCATCTTACTTCCCCATATCAATATTGTTTTCAAATAACTTTTTATTGAAAAAGTCATTTATCATCTACTATTGTCATTGTTATAAAATCAAATAGGGAATGTTCGGTTAAATTTCCATAAAACAAAATTATTTTGGAGAAATATAACCAAATATAAACCTCATTTTCCCTCCAAAACACTAAAAAAAGTTTTTCCAAAATACTCTCTCATATTCTTTATTATCTCCAAAACTTTCCCATTTTCAATATATACATACATATTACATATATATCATATACATTTTACTATTATTCTAAAAAAAAAATACTCAATTCTACTTTTACCTCAAAAGCCTAATAAAAAAAGTATTAATTTGACTGCTATAGTAAAAAAAAATATTTTTCTCCAAAACATAAATAAACACATCAAAACTTTTCAAAATTAATTTTTAACTATTCCTCAAAATATAACCAAAAATTCATTACATTCCTAACACAACTTTTCTCATTCTCCAATATCACTTTTAACATTTATTCTCCTAAAATACATAATCCAAAACAAAAAAACATAACCAAACATTACCGTAATAATTTTGTTTTCTTGTCATAGTCATCTGCAGCCATTTCACATATTTCTCACACTGTGTAATTGATATCAATTGCTTGTTTTCAATAAAAAATTACCATTTGTTGTGTTCTTACCATTAAGACAATAAAATTTTTATAAACTCTTTTACTTATGCACAAGAAAGAAATGGAAAAGAAAAGAGTCAGTGACTGGCAAAGAGGTTTTCAGAAACAATTCGAATTAATTATCCTCGCTATTAGTTTAGTCTTAAAGCACAAAAATAGTGTCAAAGAAATTTATTACACTTTTGTGATTTAGATTAGTAGAAATCAAATTAGTAAACAATTTGGGACAAGTGAAATATTTGTAACCTAATTAAGGTATTAACTTAATGTTTCCTTGACCATCAATTGTTGTTATTTTTTTGTTTTCCTTGGCTTAGATGTATATAAGTGTGCAATTTTTTTTAAGCTATGAATCATATGGTCGATTGCTCTTGAATCAATTTCTTCTTTGTTAAAGTATTGAACTATTCTCAACTCAATTTGAAAATTGATCTTTATTTTTCAATTGTAATCGTACTTTCACCAACAATTTTAAGAAGATTCGAGTTCACAATAGTAGAAATTTAATACTGGTCCAATAGTAATACTTTTAACTTGTTCCTTTCAAGATACAAATCTCGACAACATTGTAAAACTAAGAAACTATGGACAAACTTTTGAGTTCAAAGCTCTATCACAAAGAACACTTTCCTTCAACTAGCATAACTCTCTCTTTACATGTGTGCAATATTTAAGTTGTAAGAACTTTTTTTGCAAGTGACCAAAAAGAAAGAAATGACTCTTGTTCATAGGTGTGAAGTATCTCCAAAACATAAATAAGTAGTGGATGACAAAATTAGGAATTACCATAGGAACATGGAAGGTGGCAAATAACTTGAGGAGTTAGTGATATTAGGAAGGCATGTAATAATGTTAGTGACCGCAAAAATGAATGGAAGAATAATAAAGAGGAGATTCTTCATTACATCAGAAAAAATAACGAGGGACTTTTCACAACTCCACTAACCCTCACTACAATATCACCATTTTCTCATCATCGATAAAGTAATATTATAGATCACATAAAATAACTTTAGTATTAAAATTCTCCATGCTCCAACATTGAACATCATCACCATTGAGATCTAAAGCCTCCTTAGAACCTCTTCTCTTGATTGGCTAAATGAGATTGAGTCCTTCACTTCAAACCCTCCTATGCATTACGGACTCAAGACTTGCTCACTTCGGGGCAGTACAAAGCAAGTTTCCATTACGTGTGGTGGCTTTCTAAAGTATGTGGACCAAAGCTCCTTTGGTTGATTGAAGTGTTCAGTAATAAAAAAGGACAACATCCTCCAAGACCAAGACATGGCCTCGTGCCATCTCAGTTGGGCTGGTGAAATTGGGTTTGGTCCAAATTATGAAATAGTGTCCGCTTGCTCGGGTTATGACCATATTGGGCCTTCAACTCCACTTCACATGGAAACTAAAACTTTTTACAAATGTTCAACTCAAATTCTTTTCTTGAATTTAAATCTTTTAATTCCAACGTGATCTTGGATAAATCCCAAGTAAGAGACGGAATTACGAATTCTCTTTTCTTTTTTCATGGCAAGTGCAAAATTCTGACCAAAAAGAAAAAAGAAATAGTTAAAGGGATCATTCAGTATCATACTCCTATAACTAAAATAAATTATATCAAAAAAAATTCCCTAATATATATTTGTACAACACTGTCTGCCATAGTCAGTGTTAGTGTGTATTCATGTGAAAAAATGTTTTGTGGTCTGGTAAATCTACTTTTAGATCTGTATAATAGTTCACATTTCCAAAAATACTTTCTTTTTTTCACAAAATACATAAAATTAGTAATACAATTGATGTTGTGGTCCACTTGTGCTGGCTGAGCAGCAGAATACCTTTTTTTTTTCTTTTTCTCACTGAAGAACAGGGTATAATATAATGATTACAAGTTGCAGGGATTTCTGGGTTTGAAAGAAACAGTTCAGGCAGTAAGAGTCAACCTTATTCACACATCATTTTCGGAATAATTAAATGCACACAATTGGTCGTTTTGTGTGTGTCTCTGTCGCATTTGCTGTCACAGTTGGGACGGGGGGGGCTTGCAGAATTTCGCAGGTGAATAAATTCTGCAGCCATATATATCACTGCAATGAAAATTTTTGGAAGCATTGAATTCTTACAATTTTGGATTCTCATGCTGCAAATTAGTGGTCCTAAAAGTTTTTTTTTTTTTTTTCATATTTCAAGGAAAATTAACTCATAATTTTGTTTTTAATTTATTTCTTTTTTGACGCTTTGAATCTGACAGGTTTTGGGCCTTTAATAGTGTATTAATGCAAGAACTCCATGTTTTGAAATGATTATGCATTTTTTCGAAGTACTGCAATAAGTGCCCGTTAAAAGGATATTTGGTTCGCTAGAACTTGATTTCTTGCATACGAATAACAATTCTGAAGGTTAGAATAGTAACATCTATGGAAATATGATGATTTGTATTATAAAACCATTCAATAATAATATATACTATAATGATTTTTAATCAAAAAAATTAGTACTTGCTAGGTATTTTATTTTTTCGAGAGACGCATGATTTTTGACAAAGTAAATTGATAAAAGGCGTTTGGTTCCGATTAGTTGGAAGCCCTAGGTGAAGACTTGGAAAGAGGTATACGATTAGTGCATTCATAGATGAAATCATTTGACGATGCATAAATTCATTCGTAGACATAAAAGGCCCAACTCTTCAAAGTATTATTCCATCGATATAAAAAAGCGTTTGAACGGATGAAAAAAGAGAACAAAATTAATTTAAGGATAACACATAAAAAATGTAAAATTGACATAGAAGAAATCCCTTTTCTAAGGTAGGATATTACCATTTCAATTGATAGACCTACTTGCTGGTCTCCAATTTTATTTTTTCCCCAAGTTACGTTGAGTATAATCATAACAATACACTACCTATTGTGATTTGTGAGTATTAATTACATCTCGTCTGCTTGTTGGGATATAGCATGAGATATATATAGACAATGTATACCAAAGCAATTGCGTGGAGCATCTTCTTATTGGTGTAAAAAGTAGCCCGTTAGGGTTGTCCTTTAATTCAATGTTGTGAGACCTTGTCCTTCTACTATGCAGATAGGTCTAAAATGTCATATTCAGTGCCAAAAATTGAATACAAAGAGGAGCAAGCACCATAGGGAAAGGTTACACCCTTGCTAGTACTAAATTAACCTTTCACACATATGATGGGGACAAGTGATTTTTCTATCTTCTCTACTCTTTGATATGGTTGTGTATTTGGTTTTGTAGATTGGAAGATGCACTTTTCCAATTAGTAAATATGCTAGAGTGGGGTAATATTGATGTAAATTGTCAGATTTGATCTTTTACTTAAGCCTGACGAATTAGTAATTTGTCATAAATAAGTAATTATAAAAAATAAATAAACATTCAAAT
>JACGDI010005416.1:298835-317494 GCA_014898725.1 Jacaranda copaia | reverse complement strand
CTTCCTTGAAAATGAGGCAAGAATGTTGTATAGATGGGGTATTTATTTTGTTTCACCATAATAATGATGCATGTGTGCACACATGCTTCATTTGTATTTTCTAGAAAAAAAATTAAATATTCCGACAGTAACTTTCATCACTGGATACGCAATAAAATTACATAAATATCGAATTTTTTTAAAAAGATTTTCATCTGAAATTCTATATTAGAATAAAATGAAATATTGATATGAGACAGATGGAGTTTTAAATACAATTACGACGACAGAACTTATGAAATAATTTGCAATATTAATTTGAACAAGCAAAGGGGTGGAGGGTTTGAGTGGAGTAAATAGAAGCCATAAATAGGCAGTGTATAAGTGAAAAGGACATGGAAGTTGAAAAAAGAATTGGCCCTCAACGCCTCTTGCATGGGTCACAGTACAGGAGCAGAGGGGATGGTGGGCATAAGCAACGCTTGCAGTCAACCATCTGGACAGTCAAGAACCTATAATTAGTTAACTCATTTATTATTATTATTATTTTACTAATTAAGTAATTATTTTTATTACATGTAATAATGACAATTTATTATGACTTGAAGTGAATAATCTATTTATTATACTAGATGACACTTATGCACAAAATATTATAATGCAAATAGATACACATAACTCATTTTGTAGCAAAAACTACGTATATCAGCCAAATCTAGCTGTAGGGCAAAAAGTAAATGCCCGTTTGATTTTGTTTTCAAATATTATTTTCATCTTTTTTTGAAAAAAAAAGCAAAAATATATTAATTTTTTTCATATTTTTACGAATATTTTCATTCTCAACATATTTTTTCAAATGCACTCTTACACTCTCCTTCTATTTTCACACTTTATTTTCTCTAACTTTCACTTATATGACTTTTAATATAAAAATACAACATTATCTTAATATAATTATTTCATTTTAAACAAAATATCCAAATATTTCATTTTCAAAATCAAACTTTAAATTAAATTTTCACTGCTTTTTTCACCAAAAAATAAAAATCCTCCAGAAAACAAAACCAAACGGCCTCTAAAACACCTTACATATTTCTTAAAAACACACACACACACACCCCTTATGGTATGCAATCTCATTTTATAACTTAAGAATTTTTCATAAAAAGTAATGTACTTTTTCATTCCCGAGATGAAAACAAAGTGAGCGGAAAATATTGGATATTTTTTATTTTTTTAATTAATTTTAAATTTGTGTTTGAATTAAACTAGTTAATTAATCTACAAAACAAATTGAGGTTTTAGATCTCTCTCTCTCTCTGTTCTCTTTTTTTTTTTTCCTCTTCTTTACTGCGGGAGGGCAGGGGCGGGGTGACGTGGGATATTTACATTGTTTCTGGGCCTTGAACCTGTCACTGTCAGGTCCGTGAAGATAGCCCACTGGCTCTCCATAAAAGGCCCATCTCTTCTCATCACTTTTCTTCATTCCTTTTCACTCACATTCCCCCCCTCCCCCCCACCTCGCCCTTATCTCTCTCTGCGTGCACCTTTTCTCATGGGGGAGAGAGAAAAGATTGAAAAGCAGAAATTTCCACAACTAAAAGGTATGTGTATAAACACAAACACACGACAGAAGCTACTAGCATTTTCATTTTTCCTTAGTTTGCCAATCTACAACATTATATATGTTCATGGGCTTTTCTTGCAAGTTATACAAATTAACATGACATAATTAATCTGCTATCTCATTTTCTTGGTACTTAGGTACTATGTTGTTCATTGGTAGTACAATTATCCAGAATCTTGATTCTGGTTGCTTGATGTTTATCTGAGTGAAAAAAGTTGGATGCAGGCTCTAGCTCTGGTGAAAACATTGAGTTCCATGGAAAGGGTTCAGGAAGCCTTGATCAAGAAGATAAAGGCTTGGTGATCAATGGCCTGGAATTGATCAATCTTTGTTCGTTTTAAGTAGGTGCTATCCTACCTGAGCTTTTCTACAATCCCATTTCTTTCTTTCTTTTCTTTTCTTTTTTTTCTTTTTAATTTTTTGATTTGTTGTCTCTTATCTTTCTCCCACCCCATGTCTTCTTGACCTTGTAAGACCTTTTCTTGACCTTGTAAGACCCTGTTCTCTGTTTTTAATGTTTCCATTTTGTGTCTTTTTGGATACTACATCAGAATTTTCTGATGTTGGTTTTATCCATTTTCGTTCTTCGTTTCCACCCAACTCACGTTCTCCTTCCTTGTCTATCCCTCCTGAGCTATTCTAATTCGTACCATGGAAAATGGCACCAAGAAACACTAAATGAATTCAGATTTTTGTTTTATATTTGATTTTAGAGATGTAAAAGTATACTTAAAAGAACTAGTGAGTGTAATTGATATATACTTGATCTTTAGCTTTCTTGGCAGATCTATTTTAGTATGTTGCAGATTGTGTTTTATTCTTGTGGTAGGTAGGGCCATGAATTTGAATTGTATTAGAGGGGCATATGGGCAGATATAGACATTCTGTGAAAATTCAGGCCCTCAATTTCGGTGTATTGTACATGTTGTTGGGCTGAAAAGTAGTATGAGAATAAATACTCCTTGCAGAGATCTGTTGGAAATATCAGTCCTCCTTTGTGACTGCTCTCATGTACTACAACTTATACACTGTATTATTGTATCCACCCCACCCCACCCCACCCCACCGCACTCCCCTCCCCTCCCCTCCCTTGGTTTATAGTGTCCCTTTTGCAACAATAAAGGGTTGGCGGGGGTGAAGATCAGCCTTTGCATCTGTAAAAGCCACTTTTGGTACTGAACAAACTTTTCTTTTATACACTGGGAGGAAACTGAGGCTCTTGTATGTGTGTTTTTTTTATCGAGAATAAGTTGTGGGACGTAAAAATACATTGACAGGGGTGCTTTAAAAGGAAGCCTCCATGCGAGCAGGGGTGGACAAAGGAGAAGTGTGAATGTTAGCTTGAGTAATGCGAAACAAGTGATTAATTTGAGACAAATATTCATTTCTTGATAATTTTGGTAATTGCTAATAAGTTCAATGGTTCAAGGGACTAATTTTCATTCTCAAAACTAAGAGTAAAGGTTGTAGTTTGGGGCATATTAAATTTGTTCGATGTTGGTGCAAAATTACACAATATATGTACACACACAACGTTCTTCATAAATGCGATGAGCATAAAAAAAAATATTGAACAACACGTGATCTATTGATCATCCTTAAATTTTATAAAAAAAAATGATATTGAATCAAAAACAACACACTCATTTCAACAAAAAAGAACGACATTGACACAAGAATGGCAAAAGCAATCCTTTTTCACCTTGATAATAACTGCAGAACTCAATCGCTGCTACTATTTATTTTACTAACTTTTTGTTCATTGATAAGTCCACATTATTGTCCCTTTTAGTCATGTCAAATCTCTAAAATTATGGCGAAATTAAGACCCATGATTTGCTTGAGCTTTTGAGATTAGTTACATGAAAGTGTTTCAATGGAAATTAGTCAAGCCTTTATTTTCAAGAACATAATGATGGTGTCCCCAAGTTGGGCAGTGAAAGCTATAGACAAATTTACCTGTACGCAAACGTCTTAGTCCTTTTATTTGGATTCATTCAATAATTTTTATGGGCTACGAGGGAATCTAATATCACAAGATCTTCCTATGATTTACTTTAACAGCATGTCCAAATTGGATCACAATAAGAGGATTTGGGATTAGACCATTTAAATTTGTCAAATTTCACATCTAATTGAAATTTGGATATATGATAATCTCTTTCACAAATTAGTACAATCAACCCATCGAATTCATATTTCACGAATTTTCAATCTTATAACAATAATACAAAGAAAATTTATACTATGAAGATCTTATGATTTGGATATTAAATGACACACGATTCTATATTGACAAACATAAGAAAAAATAAATAAATATTATTGTGTCACTTCTTCCATTATGTGCACTTATTCCC
Source organism: Jacaranda copaia (assembly GCA_014898725.1). Taxonomy (NCBI): domain Eukaryota; kingdom Viridiplantae; phylum Streptophyta; class Magnoliopsida; order Lamiales; family Bignoniaceae; genus Jacaranda; species Jacaranda copaia. The sequence continues at coordinate 313,528 of JACGDI010005416.1, read as the reverse complement.
AATCTTGTAACCCTAAATGATCCTCCCATGGTGGGTTAGTAGGGTATAGTGAAGGGTAAATGTGTCCATTTTATTTATTGAATCCTGGGTTTTGAATGGAGCAATTGGGTTGGGGGGATCGCTCCAGTATTAGGCCTCTGCAGTACCTGAATCCAGATTTGTCGGCCAGTGAGCCGAATACTAGGTGGAAAATAAAAAAAAATAAAATGACCATAATATCCTTAACATGTATATCCAATCATCACTTGTGCATATTTTTGAATACTCAATTAAAGATATATATATATATATATATATATATAGTATAATAAAAAGTGAAAAAGTCTCATGATTAGCCTCATATGCCAGTTTGAGTTCCTTGTTGGATGTATTCAGCCAGCATTTGGGGTCCATTTTTGCCAGGCTATTTTTCATCTTTTGGTAACAAAGTAACATGGCTTCTTCAATGGGACTTTTACACAAAATCATTTCCCTCAAGACCCTCTAGAAAAGTAAGGCATTTCATCACTCTTTGTCAAAGCCAAGGACACACTCAATAATGCCTTGATAAATACTTTTTACTGTTTTTACAATTTTGACCCCTATAAGCTAATAATTAAATAAATTGAGAGAAATAATTAAATTAGTCCTTTTAATCTAAATCAAAAGAATTTATGTCATAAATTAGTTGACATGAGAGTAAAATTTAAATACAAATCATACGCTTAAAATATCTAATTAAATTGTTAAGATGAATTTGGTCATGACTTTGTATAGACCGGCCGGGTTTAGCCCAAATTGGCAGGCTACTGAAAGTCATTCATGGGCCTTGGACATCCGCTAGCAAGACCCAATATAAAAATAGAAGTATACAGACCATTATAAATATAAAAATAAACGAAATACATTACTTTTTATGCATTTTTATTTACTATTATTTTTATTTTAATTCTTAAAATATATTTTTCAATAATATGTATAGCTTTTTCCAATAGCATATATATCTTTTCTCTTTATTTTATTATTTATATTTTTCTCCACCTATAATTTATTAAAAGTAACATAATCATTACTTTTCCAACAATTTATCTAAATACAATCTCATTTTCAATTCATTTTCACTAACTGACTTTTTAAATTTTAAAAATGATAAAAATAAAAATAAAACCAAACGGGGCCTTAGGATTGGACTAATATGACCTAGCTAACAATTCCACTTTGGACAGGTACTGATGTCATTAATTATCTCTTTGATATTTAGTTGTTTGGACTAATATTGTCTCACTTAGCGGGATGGAAACCTAATTTGTACGAATTATGATTATAACTGTAGTTTAGTTTGCTAAACTGGAGGGGGACGGGGGGGATATGGCATGTCGATGGCTATGATCTCATTAATTAAATTCATATCATGGAGTATTATTTGCATTTTGTAAAATTTTCCAATCCATAACTACATGATGAGGATTTGGCCATTCATAAAAACCTAATCTTTGGTGTTTGTTGGAAAGAGAAATATATTAATAATTTCGCAACAAATAATTAAAATATCTCAAAAATAATATATATCTTGATATTTTTTAACACAGTTTAGTGTGTTAGAGGGCTTACTTCTCTCATTAACTATGAAGCCAAATCAAACCGAGAAAAGAAATTTCAAAGAAGTATCACCTAACTGACATTATATGCTTCAACAAATACTTGTGGCTTTTGGTGTTATAGTTTCTCTTGGCTATGTGGTTTATTTGGGGGAGGGGCGGGGAGGGGGAGATCAAGTTTCAAGAAATAGTGAATAGTCTTATATATACAAATGTATAACTTTCGTACCAACTCTATTGGACCATTATACCAACTTTTTGAGAATTATATGGGTCAATAAATAGGCATAATGTTTACGATTACATAAAGATATAAATTTTCCTAAAAGATTTGACTTATACCATATCAAATTTCATATCTCCAACAATTTTCTATTTAAAGAAATTGGATGTGGGGAAACTGAAGCAAACCCAATTCCTTTGGCTCCATTAACAAGCCTACCCTTGTTAATGATACTTTAAGTTGTCCCATTGGTTTCTTACTACATATGTAAGAAGAGTGGTCATATATATACTTAGCTAGCTTGGCAATCATTGAAACATTAGGTGAATGATACCTAACAGGCCAAGAATCATGGATAGCATAAGGTTGACAACATAGTAACCTAATTCCATGTTCATATTCGATTTAATTAGTACTAGAGAGTAGGTTCAATGGATTTGAGCTTAACTGTTGAGATTTTTTTGAATGTTCAAATATCGTATACATGTGGCTTGGGAGAGAGTTAGGCATGCAAGCCCTTATCCGAAGTTAGTTACTAAGTCGGCTACTATATTAGTACTTCCCTAGATCTCTTAAAATGTGTCATCATAGATCCTCACCAAGTGTTAATGTCCAAAAGTACATAAACAACCTTAAATAGCGTATTACATAATATATATATATATATATATCGCATCCAATCTAATTCATTTTTGTTTAATCTGAATAATTTCAAGTATCATTTTAGTAATATGAATATCTTAATATATTTTAAAAATTATTTCCGTCTTGTTTAAATTGTTTTTATCTAAAACGTGACGTGATGAATTATACTTGAAAAATTTTGAGAAACTATAATAGTAATTAATAAAAATTAAGACTCAACCTTCATCTAATGGAGATCATTTCCGCTTGAGCCTTCTTTTAAATATGAGTTGAGATAACATCAATCAATTCAAAAACGTAGTTTAAGGGTTTAGTTCCGTAGCAACGCCAGTAAAAGACAGAGGAACTGAATGTAACTTTTAATATTAAAATCCCTCGTTACACAAATAAACTTCCACCAAGCGAGTGGAATTAATGTCACTAACAGCTTAGTGAAAATATAATGTCAAGTGCGAAAAGTTCAAGTTAATTCACTTCAATTATGTATGGCCAACCAGCCAAATCACAAGTATCTACACAAATACCCTAATAATATTTATAAATATACAATTTTTACTTTTCAACTTTCAAATACGAATTTGAGAGTTGTAGAATTTTTGTTGAACAAGCTGATCAATTATCCTCATTCGTTCGTATGAATTTCTAGATATAGATTTAGTTCGATTTGATTCAAATTCATATTAATCCGATCCACAATAAATCAGAAACTTATTTTTCGAATCCACATGATCATAATTGAACTGGATCCACCCGTTAGCCGGTACTATAGATATATAACGACCCTAGACCCGTGGCAGTGGTTGTATGAGTAATGAATTTATGGTGGATATGACTTATGGGCATGCACAGGTTTAGCAACTGAGGGAAACATGGGAAAGTACGTTAAAATTCTCGACATAAATGTGACAGTTGTGACCATGTATGGCTAATGGATGCACAAATAAGCTTCCACTACTCCTATATTCAAGACTCACCATAATTGCGCACTTCTCATTTTTAATATAATTATATATATATATATATTGTCGAATTTATGAATAATTCTACAATTGCACTTAGTATTTCTTTGAAAGAAAACGTTTCCGATTGGCACGCTAAAAGCACAAATAATTCAACGACAGAGTTGAAAGAATGGACAGTTCAAACAGATTAAGACATGGATATATGCCCCATTTTGAACAATGGCATGCATAACAATTGTTAGATTATCAGGGATTTTGCCTTAGCCCCTTACCCCCCACCCCCTTCCTCCAAGTTCTTAATATGTATATATATATATATATATAAGCATTTTTTTATGCTCAGAAGAATAGCATTTGATTTACCAACGTAAGTCTTACATATAAAGTGTAAGGTAAGGTTTAAATTTAATAAATACTTAATGTGCGTGTGTATAAATAAATAAATAAATAAATAAATAAAAACATTTCTTATGCTGAGCTCTTTGTTGATTAATTTAACCTTAATTGTTGAATTTTAATAAAGAAAATATTGCTATATACATGTGTATACAAAATTTGAATTTAGATGGAAGAAAGGAAAAAATATTATTAAATAAAATATAAAGTACTCTCATTAATTTAAAAATTAATTCATTGTCCTTTTCCTAATCTTTTTTCTTCTCACCAATTAGTCCTACCTCTAAACACACCATTAGTCTGAGCGCAAATTTCGTTTTTACTTTCAATCATATATTTTGTAGTATTTACTTTAAAATAATAGCGATACTGATATTCTAATAATTCATTTCTTTATTGAGAAATTATTGATCGAGTTAGTTAGTGATGTCCCAATTTAAAAATATATAAACTAAACCTAATTATTTTCTACTTAAAAAAAATGGGCCTAGTTGTGTATGTGGACACTTGAACTGATTAGTAATTTAGTACTATTATGTGTGGGCTCGTTGAGTAATGAATCATTCGTTTGATTTGACAATATCAAAATTTTTTAATGAAAAGAGTAATTAGAAACAGTTAATTGAAGAGAAATTATCTTAGGTTAAATGAACTTATCTAATCATTAGATAATTATCAGTTGGATGTGTTTTGAACTAAATATATGGATTTGAACAATTCTCACTTCGGGAGTTAGCTTTTGAGGTTGAATTATGTCTAATGTCTATTCTTAGATATGATATCGGAGCCATCCACTTTTAATATTGGGTTATTTAATATTGTCGGACTATCCATTTCATGTTATTCTATGCTCAAAATGTTCATTTCTGATCGTACGCGAGGTGTGTTAGTGTCTTACATCGATAAAATAAATAAATCGTGTTCTTTATATATGATTTTGGACAATCCTCACTTCATGAGCTAACTTTTGAAATTGAATTAGGCTCAGGATCCATTTTTTGACAGGTAAAATGATATATTTATTGTTTCTTCATTTTCTTTTTATGAGGTTTCAATTTAAATACATATGGGTATATAAATCTCCACCTTATGTACATTTTCTAATGAATAATATATATTGTTGCCTAATCAATGCACACTCTGGAATTTATGTGGAAGACTTTTCGTTATCATGTCACAGTCGACAAACCTATTGTATGAGCTACTTCTTATTTATATATATTCGTTTTATTTTATTTTTTTAAATAAATTAATTATAATACATTATAATTGTATAAATTGTTAAAAACTAGTTAGCTAGTAATACTATAATAATCAATAATTAATAAATAACTTCTTATTAATTACTAATCTTTTTTTCTATTGAAAATAAAATTACTTTATATCCAGACTCGACCACAAAAATATCGTACGATCCCGTCAGCAAAGAACAGAAAAGTCAACGTTCAACATTACTTTCACTAATTGCTCTATTCAGCCAAAGAACAAATCTAAAATTATTTTCGTAGATTTCTCTACCCCCTTCAATAAAACAATAATTATTTTTTAATACCTATGAACTATATATAGTAAGAGAATAATACACTGCAACTGATTAATTTTGATGAAATATTTTTTTCATTATTTTCAATTCTTTAGAAAAAGTTATATGGGTTCGTAAACCATATGTCGTCATGCATTAATCTTCCTTGAATAGTTATTATATATAATTTTCACAGTTAATATTTTGAAAATTTATATTTGGTCAAAATCAAGCAATTTCACAATCAATAAATACCTTTCAAAATTGAAAAATTGTAGTAAAGTAGAACACTCTTCCTAGCTACATTACATTAATTATATATAGTATAATTTTGATCAAATATTAATTGATTGATGAACAACATTCAATGACAATGTGTTTATATATATATATATGGCTAGCTTCTAAATTTATAAAATTCAAAATTACTAAAAAAAATTATATGTTACATACCATACATTTGATTGAATATTAATTAATTGGTTGATAATTAATATTCAATGATAATGTACGATGTATTTTTACATTCATCCAATTTTTTTAAAAAATAGTATTTAATCAAAATCGAGCAAGTACAGTGGACTAACCTTCCTATATCATACGTACTGTATAAAATTAATATCTTCCCCTCTATTTATATGATCCCAATATCACCTTTGTTTTCCTTCAAATCTCTCTATTCTTTGCCTTTCATCTAAAATATTTTCCACCATATTTTCATCAAAACAAAAAACAACAACAAGAAAAAGCCATGGTTGTTGCCTCTCAAAACCCTTTGAAAATCGAGAAAATAAGAGATGACATTGAACTCCCAACAGTAGACCTCTCATCAGACCGTTCAGAAGCTTCAAAACTCATTGTAAAAGCCTGTGAAGAATTCGGTTTCTTCAAGGTCATCAACCATGGCGTCCCGCAGGAGATTATTACCCGAATGGAAGAAGAAACCCACATGTTTTTCTCCAAACCCGGCTCCGAGAAACAGCGGGCCGGGCCCGCTGATCCCTATGGTTATGGCTGCCAGAATATAGGGTTCATGGGTGACGTAGGTGAAGTTGAATATCTACTCCTCCAAACTAACCCTCTCTTCATTTCTCACAAGTCTGAGCATATCTCTAATGACCCAAACAAGTTCAGGTACTTATGAATATCATTACTCTGTTACCTTCATTAATTTTTCCATGACCTTTTTTTTTTAATATTCTTTGCTTTAATCCACACGTGCCCGAAATATGCATACTTGTATGTGTATATATATATATATATGTATTTTTGTATGTAGATGAGTTCAATTTTTGATTGTCTGTGTTTGTTACATGGTTCTATTTGTACTACGTGTTTATGTTTTGTGTGTAAGTGATAAATTTCGTGTGTGTAGGCATATGGCATGGTTTTCTAGTATAGAGATATGCTTGCTTGCATTTAATATGTGAGGTCATGCAAGACATGCCTCTTAGTTGTTGGCCTGTCTTCATTTAGTGGACATCGTCTTTTAGTATCCAAGTCCACTAATTGGAGCATTCTAGTATGGTCCTAGCTTCTAGTCTTATGTGTCTATTTATGTTCCACAAGTTTATATTTCATATTTTTGCACTCAATTGAATCAATGTCGTCTTTGATATGATGACGACTATTGTACGCGCATTTTAAATAGTTAAATAAAATTTGATAAATCTTGTTAGTATTACTTTATAACGACTACTGAAATACGATGCGTACGTTTTAATTGGGACCGTTGAGAGCGCTCCTTTACCATCACTAGGAAGCTCTATGTTGCATAGGAGGACAACTTTTTTCTGAACTACGTGGTACTATTTCAGCGGGGTCTTGTGCAGCATAATGAATATAACACAGTTGTCAGTCTCGTTTCAAGTAGTTGTCCTAAAGGAGTGTGGATGCATGCATTTGAATCAAATTCTTGCCAGCCTAAGATTGTTTACCTTTCTCTCAACCATGTTTGATCCTTATTCGGGAATCCACCATGACCTCTTTGCTTAAAAATCAAGTCATCGTGTGGGGTTGGATTCATTTTTATCAAATCCCTTCTCTTAATATTATGTAATAGCCCTTTTTACATAGGACTGTGTCCAAATACTAGTTTAGTTTATTAAAGAAACTCAAAAACCTGAAATATATGATACACTAAACTTTAAAGCTCATCAATCAGACTCTGGTTTTGTGGGACAATTCTTTATCCATGTACGTACTAAGATTTTAGCTGTCTCATTGCAGCAGTCAGCATCTTTAGGGTGTTATATATATATATATATGGGTGTGTGTGTGTGTGTGTTAGTGTGTGTGAATTTGAATAGTGAAAACGGACAGAGATGATAACACAGTGAATGTGTACTCTTAAAGAAAAAGTAGAATGAAGAAGATTAGAATCAGATCAGTAACGGGTCAGATACACAAAGGACCAATCAAATCACTAGATTTTAAAAAGTAGAAGCTTTCCCGGATATGGGGAAGTCCTATACAACCATTCTTTTTACTAACTGAAGCAAAAACCCCTAATACTTAGTACTAATTACCAACCCCCTTAAACCATAATTATAGTCATTAATGCTAGCAACCAACATGTTGCAACATAGTATTATCTAGTATATGATTTAATTTGGTGATGCGGCGAAAAAAATATCTTCAAATTCCAAAATTTTAAATTAAATCATTTTTCTGAACTGGATGAGAAAAAGCTTGTATAGTTCTATAAATATTGTTCATCTATATCTATCTCAATTTATTATTTATGTGACATGACCGTGGAGGTGTTTGATTCCACACATTTGAGTTTTTATTTCAATTGTATGGTATTTAATTCTTGTACAATGCTGACCAAAATTAATTGGTTTGTGTAAGAAACTTTCAAATTTAAATTTCATATATATTTTTTTATTTTCTTGGTCAAAAATTTGTACATTGTTGACAGCTCTGCAGTGCGTAGCTATGTACAAGCTGTAAGGGAGTTGGCATGTGAAATTTTGGATCTGATGGCAGAAGGGTTACGGGCCCAGCCCACTTCTGTGCTGAGTGGGCTTATTAGGGACCCTGAGAGTGACTCACTCCTTAGGCTGAATCACTATCCACCAGCTGACGTCATCAACACGTCAGCCACCAAGATTGGTTTTGGGGCACATACTGACCCTCAGATCTTGACCCTCCTCAAATCCAACGGCTCAGGGGGCCTCCAAATCTCACTCGAGGATGGGGTGTGGGTCCCAGTCAACCCCCATCCAGAGTCAGCCTTCTGTGTCAATGTGGGTGACGTGTTACAGGTGGGTACCACATCCTTATCTAAAACATATAATTGATTTTTTTTTAATTTTTAATTTTTTTTTTTTGTTTCCTCAGTCATACATGGCAATCATAGTTATCCTTGAAAGGATCAGTTAAATTGATTGACAGATACAGTTGAACAGAAACTGAAGTGAAATGTAATATCATTCACCAGAATTTGCAGTGTTGTTGACGTGATAAGAACTGATTGATTATTCAGAGTCTTTGGAGGGCCCTTTTCAGTTCTCATCCAATGAGCATGCCCATCTTTAATTCATCGCCAAGCCCACTTACATTTGACCACGAAAAGAATTATTATTCTTTGCTTGTTACATTTTTGTCCACTAATATTTTGAGTATGTGATTGGCAGTAGTTCGAGGAAGTCCCAATGTTAGCATCGGCTAAGCAATGTAATTCTTGTAAGACTAATACGAATCTTGTCTGAAATTTTTATCAGGTTATGACAAATGGGAGGTTTCTTAGTGTAAGGCATAGGGCAATGGTGGATTCTTGTAATTCAAGAATGTCAATGGCATACTTTGCTGCACCATCTCTGAGTGCTACCATAAGTCGCCTTGAGGGATTGGCCACACCCCACAAGACTCTGCTGTATCGAAGCTTTACTTGGGCTGAATACAAGAAGGCTGCCTACACGAGAAAACTAGAAGACAGCCGACTTAATCTATTCAAAGTGCAGCCAAATGATGAACACGGCGATAACTGATGCTGAGTCTGTAGACCCAAAACGGGGGACTTTCTGGTGTCATGAGGAGATGTTTGCTTGCGGGTTATTAGATTTAGTAGAGACTTTGTTTCTGCTCTTTCCCTCTCATTTTTGTTATGGGATGTAATTTGATCTCGATGGTAATGGAAGTTTTAATGAGAAAAGGGCACAAAGATGCAAAATCAGAAGCTCCAAGTTTCAAATTAGCTATCAGCTGATAGCAATAATGTGTTAGCATATGTCAACAAAAACAGGTTCCAATTTGAAAAGAATGAGTAGAGAATCAAGTTCCTCTTAAAAAAAGTTAAAAAAATATTTACAGAATCAAGTTAGCTTATATGCTAACTAAACAAGGTTGCACTATTACAGTCCAATTTTATACAGCATTATGAGATCTGGCAGCAAGACGGGAGCACTTTCTTCGCCCATTTTTGAGCCCACAGACACAATTCTCAAGCAGCTCATAGTCCTCGTTCCAAAACAAGATGGAGGCCAGTTCTGGATTATCTAAGAGCATTTTTGAGGTCAGGTATCCAGCAATTGTCCATGTTTGGTGAAGTCGGGCTTGTTTCCCTATAAACCTTCCGTATCTTGTGTCGTAATATTCCGGCCACTGATCCACTGGAAGCCTTTTCTCAGCCAAAGCAACTGCCTTCCGAGCCAACTCTGGTCTTCCCATCTTAATGCACGCCAATGTGAACTGAAACGTGGAATGGAAAATGTCTATTATGAGATGAAGACCTATATGGAATTGTTTTGGGCATTAATTCTATTAATCTACTAAATTTGGCTGCTCTGGTTAATTGCTCGGCCCAACGAAAACTCTATTTAGCCTTTGTTAAACCCATACCTGCCAGAGAAGTGTTGGCCATGAACCACCGTTGTGATATGACCATGGGCTGCGGAAATATAAATTGGTCAAACTTCTGAAAAGCATGCTTTTGAGTATAAAATGATAAATCAATGTGCAGAATGGGATTCCATTTTCTTACGTATTCTTAGGGTCGCCTCCGGTGATTATACACCACTCCTCGTGCTCCAGAGCAGGGTAACAAATCTTGAGAGGCATTTGTGCCACAAGATCATCCCATTTCTCCTCGATCAAATTCAAAATACCTTCACTCTGTTTGGAGGTGCTTAATGATGAAACAATGGCCCAAAGATTTCCAAGAGTGAAAAATCTGAAGTCCATATGAGCAGGTTGCAAATTGCCAATAAAATAGCCACCTGTCTCGGGGATCCAATCTACAAGCCAACCAGGTATTTGATCTGGATAGATATTGAACTTATTGATCGCCTCTGTGGAGTATTCTTCGGTCTTATAACGATAGATCTCGTTAATTTTCTTCATATCCACCCAATAATACTCTCTGATATGAAATGAAAGTGCACTGAGTCGGTTATTGATGGCCACGACAAGATTTTTGGTTGAATCATTAATAATGAGCATCTCACGGGAGCAGCGCAAAGCAGAGTAAAATAAAGCCTGCAAGTCCAAACAAAGTCAATTAATTTACAGATCACCTAGAGAACATGAGTGCCTGCTCTGCCAAATTTGGATTATCATAATTGATGATATGGAAATGACCCCTCTTGACTCTGTTCCTTTTTTTTTCACTTTTAAGGAAATTCTATTAGAAGATTCTTGAACAATAAAAAGCAGTTAAGATACATTAAAATCGTTTTTCCCTCATCAGTAATAAAAAGTTAATATCTCCATGCTCAGCATCAAGTAAACACTAAGCAGAGATTCAGAGAAGTATTTTGTTTTAAGGTCACAATCTATATGTTTAGATCCTTACCTCAGAGGCCATAATACATGCAAAAGTACATAAAAGTACACACTTGTACACGAAATGAGATGTAAACATGATGTCCGTTGGTCTGTTTTATTAACATTTGTCAACCACTAATTTTTCTAATATGATTAATGGACAGAGAAACTCAACACGCCCCCAAGATGCAGCTGCAAAGACCATGGATGACAAGGAAATAGTTCATTTCAAACATGCAGTCATGAGGAATACGAAAGCACCTAATTTATTTCAAGTTTTCTCATACATAAAATTGATACTACGGAATGGCATTTACTCACTTGGATCTCAAGAGGGTGGCCATGGATACCCATTCTTCGGTCAATCATGCAGGAACCATCAGTGACCAAGAGAGTAGGAAACATGTCAAACCCATCAGTTAAACACAAATTTAGTATCAATCTTATACCAGTCTGCACATCCACTCTCTCCTGTAATGTGTAGTCACCTGTGACTTTCCCATAAGCTCTCAATAAAATAATCCACCATAGTCCTGTCCAAGTTATAAACATATGATATGAGAAACTCAAAACTATTTTTGTTTCACCATCACACTATTACATGATTGATTAAAACAAGCAACTCTTAAAAGTCAACCCAATGGGATTCTAAAACAAATTCTGACAATACAGCATATAAAAGATATGCTGATAAGCCATACCGGAATCAACGGGTGCAACTCGTCCAATAGCTGATTCACCAAAATCTGGATCCGAAACATCCTCAAATTCTCCATCTCGTCCATCGAGAGGCACAGTTCTAACTTTAAAACTTGCAGGCATCAACCCTTGCCCAGGGCTGTAGCAGTCTACAGTTTTTTCCCAACTCTAATTGCAAATGAGATGAAAATTTAAGTTAGATTTCACCAAAAGGTCTAAAACAATGCATTGGATAAATCAATTTATCTACCAACACCCTGGAAGAGCATTATCAATATGATAACCAATGGTGTCAGATAGACTAAAATTCCAGATGACAAAAGTATCAGAAATTATAAGGTTGTATCCAGTCACCTGTAGCTGCAGAGTGTGGAGCAAAAAGTTCTTGACTATTTCTCCCTCTCCATTAAGCAGAAACGCAAGGGCTGACGGAACAAAATCACGAATGAAGACCTGGTCATAATTCAACGGCTGCTTATCGGCAGGATCAGCAGCAGCTACAGTCCCCACAGGGTTTCCACAATAGTTCACAACAGCTCCTCGAAGCAACTTCCAAGCCTCTTTCTCTACCTCAGATACATGTCTTCCAAGGGTCGATTCCAAAACCTCTGATTTACTTAACTGATTGTCATTTGCATTTGAACCAGCATTTTCCTTGAGCTCATATTCCTTTTCTTTTCTTTCATCTTTTCCCACCAAATCTTCACCCTCTATTCTCTCAATTACCAAAGGGTTCACATTGAAACCACCTTGAATATATATCTTCTCAAAGCTATTCTCATTTACACGGGATTCAACAGAATTCGAGTGGTTCCTAATATTTGATGCTACATTTGCTATTACACTTCCAAACTTATGGTTCTTCTCCACCCCATTAGCTGAAAAAACCCTAGCTTGACCCCAATTTGAACCAGAGCTGCAAAAAACCCTCCAGTTCGAATCTCCCACACTCCTAAATCCTAATATCTTACTGCTATGACAACAATTTGTGTTCATCAAACAATACAATTTCGACTGTGATTTCGGCAAATTATATTCAGTAAAATGACTACGCTTCACAAGTCGGCATCCAAAAATGGATGAATGCCTTCCAAGAATCAGAACACTGCAACAGGGCCTCATACTGGAAATCCCAATACAACTCCCAGTGTTCATTTTTCTTGATAATATATTAAAACGCAGCCAAAGAAAAAAATCTTTTGCTCCTAATTAATCAAAGACTAAATCTTTGACCCAAAGACTCAATTATCTTTCGTATTTAACCTAAAGATTTGATTTTTACACTTAGGGACTCAGTTCCTACAGGTGATTTATACCGAATACCTGATTTGTATGCCTAATCTATAGCCTCAATATACTTTAATATGTTATTGAGCTCTTAAGAATGAGATTAACAGGTATGTTACAATAATTATGTATATACAGGTCTGTTAATTTCAAAAAATGTAATTAACAGATACTTATAATTCCTAAGCATAAATTAAACTACAAGATATAAAAGTAATAGATAAGAAAATGAATAAGAAGAAATGAGACTTACAGCTCAGAATTTTAGAGATGAAGAGATATTTGCAGAAGAACCGGGCAGCTGAAAAAGGGGAGGTTGGAGGGGTTTATATAGACGCAACTGGTTGGAAGGTTCAATGAATTGATGCGTATGGTGCAAACAACAGAAACTTAAAAATGAACAGAACTTCCATTTTTAACCTCACACGTGCGCGTAGTGATTTTTCCAAGAGAACAAATTACTATTTATAAAGAAAATTAATCTTAAGAAATTATTACGTAATAAATTAATGTTTATACAAATAGATAATTTTAGTAATTATATAAAATACAAGAGCAGGATTGTTTGTATTCTAAAACTACATTTTCTCATTTTACACTATTTCAAAAATAAAAAATATGATTGTTCGTACCATTTTCAATGAAAAATACAATTCATTTTCATTTTCATCTTCATTCAAAAAATAAAAACCTATAGTACATACTAACTTAAAAATAATTAAAATTCTGTAATTAATTAAATATCAATTTTTTTCTATCGTTTCAAGATAATGGAACCCATATAAAATTTAATACTAATTTTTTATTATATTATTATCCACTAACCTATTACATAATTATTATTTTTTTATTTTCTCAAGACAATGGGACCCACAATCAATTAAACAATAATAATTAATGTTATTGCATTAAAATATTATTTTCAATTTATATTTTTTCAAAATTTTCACAATTTTTATCCAATTATATTTTTATTTTCATACGCAAAATAATAATAAAATAAAAATAATTCTAAAATACTGAAAACAGAAAATAAAAATAAAAATAAATTTTAAGACAATTTTATTTAATAGCCATTTTGTGCTGTGACAAATCCAAATAGACAGACAGATATTGCTTGTCTATGTGGCCTACAAAATTGTGGGAAAGAAAAGTAAAAAAAGCGTGGAGATACGAAATATCGTGAAGAACTATCCAAGGGCTGTATTGTCATTTAAACAATGGTGATTGGATCAGGTCAGAATAGTCGGTTCTGACATAGACATAAAAAAATGTGTGGAAATCCAGGCTGGCAGAAGGCAGACTTCTTTTTGGAATTTATTTAATCTCACGACAGAATTTTTACGACACGCTTATTTTATGTCTTTTGTTGACTATTACAATCTGAACTGGGCTCCTAATGAGTGTTGCGAATTTATGGACCTTAAGGAAAGCCCAATTTGTGGATTAGTATGTTCGATTGGCCCAATAGGCCCAGTTTGGGCCCATTTAAGTTAGCAAGGCAAGAGAAGTTCTCAAGGTTTGAAGTTCGTGATGGAATGTATATGTGGACTCTTACGAGTGGGAGACTACGAAGGCCTAAAACGGGCCCGAATGCAATATAAGGGCCTAAT
>JACGDI010005416.1:287163-298735 GCA_014898725.1 Jacaranda copaia | reverse complement strand
TTTTATATTTTAGTATTTTATTAATTTTTAAGCAATATATATAATATAAATATATATTTTATAGTTATGACATCATGGTTCAATTGCGGTTCATATATGGTTCGACCAACGATTGAACTAGTGAATTGTGAATCGATAAATTTTTCGAATTAATAAACAATCCAATTTTTCGAATAATGGGCCCATCCCAAAATATTTCCAGCTTTGCTATCATATTGCTAGCTATTGCATAAGTACTATAGGAAAATTGACTTAAAAAGAATCTTTGAAAAAAATAAAACAAAAATAGCATCAAGTCAAATTTTGAGGGTAGAAGTAAGAAAATAGCATTATACCAATTAATTCTAATATTAATTATGGCCATTATGGAATCTTACTCCCCAAGTTATTAAATATATACTAGTGTTTTTAGTATATGTGCATATTTATTTAAAAAATATAAAAATTATTTATAGTTCGGTGGTGTGAGAACCTAACACTCTTAAAAAAAAAAAGAGATAAAGTAATAAGTTTATTATATTGAAATTTATTTATTTTTACTATGTCAAATTCCTTCAGAATCTCTCTTGCCAAACGCATAACAATGCATCGCCCAAGGGTAATAACATTTCAAATTGGCCCTCATTTTTCACTAATTAACCATTTTAAGAAAGAAGAAGCCAATATTCATCTTTGGTTAATTTTCACTTGACAAAGAAAAAGTACATACAACAAAACAAAAGCACTATGTTGTAAGAACACGCACTTGCTCGTTTGCCAATTATTTTCTAATGAACAGGAATAATAAAAAGTTAATTATAAATGTATTTTCAAAAATAAAATATTGACTGAAGGTTTTATGTAAAATGTAATGACTATGTAAGATTGAAAATAAATTGTATTTGAAAAATATAGTATTTTATATTAAAAGTCGTGTAAATATGAGCAAGAGAAAATGAAAAGTGAAAATGTAGAAAAAGTGTAATAATGTGTTTGGAAAAATGTGCTGATCATGAAAATATTTGTGAAAATATGGGAGGAATTGATAATTTTTTTTTTATTTTTAGAAGAAAATAAAACCAAACGGGCAATGAATAAATTATTCTTTCATTTATTAGAGAAATAAAAAATAAAAATATGAACTTTCCAGAAATTTTAGTGTCTTTTTAGTCAAATTTCTTCACGTTGAATACGGAGTTACCAGTAATTAATCTACGTAAGCAATGATACCATTATAGAGACCACACGCATTCTTCAAATCCCACTTGTGATGATATTATTCCCTCTTTGACCCTTGTTTTTTTGAACTTAGTATTATAATCTCTATTTTTGATAAGCAAACAAGGGATTACACTGCTACTTAATTAAATAAACCCACTAATTATTTTTTTAATTTTATTTTTTGCCACGTCAAATCAAGTTTTTACTGCTACCGTGTCGGTCCTTGAATTGGATGATTATGTTAATCACATTCGTGATTAATAATTAAATTCGATAATCATAACTAAATCAACATAATCTCCTTTAGAATGATATGTTAGTCCTAGTTTGCTGTTGAACCGTCCACCAATTGAAGTAAAAGAGTTGACTAATCAAGAGTTTTAATTTGAGTCTTTGACTTAATTAATTAATGTTTGGAGGGGGCTTAATTTGAGGCGCAGACATAAATTTGTCTAGGTCTAGAGGACGACAATGTTAGTTGCTTCTTTTCAATAAAAAAGTTTGACATAGATTAAATAAGTTGTAAAGTTTAATTAATATTAGTAGATTGGTTAGGCTAGAAACTCAAATGGTCTATTTGTCCTAAGATCGTCGAAAAATAATACAATGCGTTAAGTAGTGCAAATTATAGTTATATTTCTATATACGAGAGTTCCAAACTTAGGGACGAAGTTAGATGGGACAAAAGATATATTTTCAATAAGAGGAAGGACAAATTTATAATTTAAAGATGGCAAAATAGTAATATTTTTAAAAATTTTAATAAAAAAATAAAATTTTAATATTTGGAGGGGGGTGCTGCCACTGTTAGTCCCCCTAGCTCCTTCTCTGGTTTAAGTGCTTATACGATCAGTTGAATTTGAAAAAATTTTAATTGATTATTAATTTGGCGCCTCATGTTATTAGTATTCAATGAAACATCAAATCAAGAGATCAAGTGATAAAATGAAGGGTCTAGGCATGTACTTACAACATGATCAAAACGAAATTAAATTAAATATTTTTGCTCATTACCTAATCAATAGCCATCTCCTCCGCAACTTGTGGAAACGAGATATCCAAACATTTTACTGGACTATGCCCTAATGCATATACTTATTATTTTAAAATTTTGATTTTACAAATTTAGAATGAGAAAGTACTATCGTTTCGGCCAATTCAATTGAGCACTCCCCATCCCTTAGCCCCCTTTCATATGTTTCTCCTTTGTTCTTGATTAGGGTTGAGTGCATTAATCAAATTTGAGAAGCACATTTCGAAAGTTTAAAGGGGGCGTTTTAGGAGTTTGTTCTATGACATGTACTAGGAGGGTACTTGTAAGAATGGACAACCTTATAGGGGAAAGTCATACCTAGCACTTCCTAAGTATGTTACGCCTTGGCAAAACATTCTCTACTAATAGAGGGGGGTGGCCAAAGCTTTGGGAGTAGATAAAACCCTTCATTAATTAATTCCAACTGAACTTGTGGCTGACAGTGTTTTGAAAACCATAGTTGGACGAATTGAAACCTCGTTTTCAGGGCAGGCCTTCACGCAAAGCAAATCAAATGACTAGTAAAGGAAGAAAAGGATGTGATTAAATTTGAGAGACTAATTACAGTACCACATCAATCAACTCGAAAAATTGTACCAAATGGGCAATGAAAATGCACGTTTTTTTTTTTTTTGTAATAATGTGCATATAGGGGCTTTGATTGAGTTGTGGATGATATTATGTGATTGATTAGGCATGCATTTTTGTAAAAATAATTGATTAAAAATTGAATAAACTTAACATATATATATATATATATGTATTATATTAGAGTAGAAAATAAAATACGAAACAAAATAGATGATCCAAAATGTGTTGATCGCATCTCAACTGTTGAGGATTGATTGATTGATTGATATATTTTAAGGGCAAGCTTTCTTCTTTTTAAAAGAAAAAATATTAATCAAGGGCGATTTTAATTTTCAAGGGAAAAATCATATTTAATTTGAATGAGGGTTTTTAGCCATTCAAAATTAGGTTTCCTTCAATGTTCGGATAGGATGATGTAGTTAGTTTCAAATTGAATATTCAAATAATATAGTAGATGTGAAGTGAATTTGTGTGAATATCGATTAATGCGAATGAATCATTAGAGGTATCGATTAATTGTGTGTGTGTGTTTTTAAAAAAAAAACAATTTTTTAATAGTTAATTAGACCAAGAAAATAAGGAAATGATTGAACATGCATAAAAATTGCGCTTGAAAATTATTAAAAAAATTTTAAAAAGAAAAAAATTAAATTTTTTATTTATATTTTAAAAATAATTTCAAAAAATAAAAACATTCTCCAAAACACATCCTATCATAGCCTAATCGATTTGATATTGATCGTCCCTTTGGCAAATGCCTTTCTTAGGTTGATAAAAAACCAGCCCGTACAACCAACAAGTGCACCATATAATACATACATTGTATTGGCTTGCAAGGTTTGGGGTCCCTTAATGTCACTCAAAGTGCACCTTTTTTTTATCCTATACTTTCAAGATTTGATTGATGGCAAAATACCACTTTTCAGATGCCACTGTGGTCACCCTACGTGGGTCCCAAAATAAAATTTTGGGGCCCACTTAAATGCGCCCAATTCAATCGTGGGCATCCACGTGGCGCTCGCCAAAAGTCTCGATGCAGATGGAGTCAATGAGAATGGTCCAAGTGGTGCACACACGAGGACTTCAGAAGAGAAGAAAATTCAAGAAAAAGGGCAAAAGAAAAAAAAAAAAAAATCGCAACTTTTGATTGAAAGAAAAATCAACATGACTAAGTGTGGTGGAATCCAGTTGTACCCTGCATTGCTTGGTAGGTACATTTGTTGATAGGTACATAGACAATTGCAGGCCTTTTCGTGTGTATATACGTTTCGTAGGTCTCGTTAGTAACAAGTGGCGATGGCAAGATTAATTAGAGGGTGTTATTGGGGTTGAACGTGTGATAATATAATCATGACTTTATAAAGTGAAGTTAATTTTAGCTTAGAGAGTTGGTTCACTTGGTGCTCTTTTCTTGCTTGTTTTTCCCACGTCATGTAGTCATGGATTGTTACCTATGATTAAGATGTTATTTTAGTAAATTTAGAGATAATGTAAAACAAAAATAATAATAAAAATAATCAGAAAAGTGAGAAAAAAATTAATATTAAATAAAATACATAAAAGAATCCAAATTCCAATGAACGAGAGAATTATAACAAGAATGAGAAATTTTAAACTTGTTATCATCCTAATGTCGAGTATTTTCTGCAAAACATCCACGATAGTATCATTACTGCATTAGAGTTTAACCACCAAGTCGGATGAGTTTGTATGGTTTCCCTACACCTGAGAAACCAAAATAAAAACATCAAATCAATCAACAAGAAAGGTTTAAGAGAAAACCTTGTTGTCTAGTAATTCTGAGTGCAAATTATAGTCGAACTTATACATTCTTGAACTATAACTTTATTAATTTTGTTCTGTGTGGGAGCCATATAAAAAACATCATTGAATTTCAATCTCATGTAGAACTATTTAATTGTTAATGAGGTCTTTGTTCACGTAGTGTAGTTGAGAGGTTCTAAAATTTATATAAGTATGAAGTATTGGGTACAGTTGCTAAGGCTATGTTTGGTTATATTTTGCCAAAATAAATTTGTAACCAAATATATAGTTTACTTTTTTGTCAAAACAATTATTATTAATCCCAAAATGCCCCTTCAAATCAATTTACTCATTACCAAAAATTTCATATATACATATATATTATAATATTTTATCATTATTTTTACAATTAAAAAATCATATCCAATCATCACATATACATATTATATTTTATTATTATTATTATTTCTACAATAAACAAATATTATTCAATTCTATTTTCACCCCCAAAATATCCAACAAAAAAACATTAATTTGATTGTTATAATAGAAATTGCTTCATCCCAAAACATAAACAAATATACCAAAATTCCTCAAAATAATTTTTTTACTATTCCCAAAATATAAACAAACATATCACAATCCCTATCTCCACTCTCAAAATATATAATTCAAAACACATAATTCGTATTCAAATATTATCTAAATAATCGCAAATTCTTATATAAAGTTAATTAATAACTATTTTAAATCTTAAATTTTATAAACTACATAGATATAGATAGAGTTCAAGTAGGTCTACAATAACGAGCAAATGATTATAATAAGTAACTAATTAATGTGAATGGAAATTTCAAAATTATCTAATCCAAACAATTGTGAATATCGAATTTTGGTATTAAGGTGACATCACATAATTATTAATTTGTTAGATTGGGTAGAAAAAGCCGTAAATAATTTCCATAAGACGGTGAGTTTATTTCAAGGGCTACGGCTGTGAGTGCTGCCCAAACACAGCATTGTACAGTTTGTTTCGTATACTACTAAAAGCAGAATGTACACGTGGAAGCTCCACAACACCTCTTGACTTTTAGGACCACTTCCGGTGGCTTCTCTAAAAGGCACGCGGCCTACAAAATTTAAGATTCCCGCCGCCACGCTCCTCTTTCTTCCTTTCTCTCTCTTCTGTGTTTTCTCTCACTATATAGACAAATTATATTTGTGTATGTATACCCATTCACCTACTCGTGGTTGTCTTCCACAATTCCATCACGTTTTCAATTCTTGGCGGCAAGTCATGTGCGTATACCGTCCAATTTCTACAACTTTAACAATTCTATTGTCTTGGGCTGGCTGGGGGTTGCTATTGGTCCCAATCCCATGAAGTATTTTTCTTTAATTTCCTCTCAAATCTTTCTATGAAATAGAAATTAAATTTGTCAACTCTTGGATCTCAATCGCTATGATATAAATGTAGATATGTATTGTCAATCAATAATGATACGGTTCCCATTTGCAACTATGAAACATTTTATGACTATTTTATTATTGTTGTTAATGAAAGTCTTTATTTACCGACTTTAAACTCCTTGCAATATTCAAAATTATTAATATAATCAACATATTTTATTATTTAATAGAATAGATTCCAAAAATAATCATATACATCTTTTATATATGATCGAAATGGTGAGGTGCACTTTACTAATAAAAATTACTCTACAAATTTGAAAAACAACAAGTGGATCAAAATTATTTAAATAAGAAGCAACAAAGACATTTAAGTAAAGATAGTGGAATCAATTGAGCACTTCTACATACAAGTACAACATACACATATATTCTATACTCTAATTAACCATGCAATCATAAGTAGTAAAAAGAAGAAAGAGTAGTAAAATTAAGAAGATGGTCAATTCCAAAGAATGATAACCCTGATCAAGTTACAATTTTTTTTACCCCCCGCGAACTAAAAATTGTGAAAAAAGAAAAGAAAAGAAAGAAAAGAAAAAAACTAAGGTTAATTAAACCCTCTCCCTTTCCACAAATTCTATGAATAACCTAAAAAAACTGTGTTTTGCAGTTCTTTCTTTCTTTTTTCTTTTTCCCTTTTTTCAGACATGATTATTGAATGTTCCTTGTTTTAGATGCTGCTGTTGAATTGTTGTTGTAAGAACCACACGTCGTCAACATTCCACAAATCGTCTGATACATCGGCACCGTCCATCCATTGGCTGTTTTGCTCCATAAAATCCATTCCCTGATTAAAATAGCCGGTGGGGCTGGTTAAGGATTGATCACCATAAGAGAGCTGATTAGCTGGATAATAATCTTGATTATTTCCCTGATGAATTGGATAATTGTTATAACACTCCGTCAGGTCAGAAACCGGGGTCCCAAAAGAGTCCGATGACGCGGCAGCGCTGGAGTTTTCCGGCGTATAAGTGGTAACACCACCGCCAGTACTATTTGGCTGTGGCAGCTGCACAATCTGGGCTGCGCCCATGTTGTCAAAATTATTATAGTTTTGATTGTTGGGGTGGTAAGTAGTAGCGGTGGTGGTAGAGGAAGGCACTGCAGGAACCCCACTACCAGCTCCGCCGCCCGCGGCGGCGGCAGCTTGGATTCTCTCAACTAATCTTGGCATCCAAAGGTAACGCATGGTGTCCTTAAATTGCTTGCTGTTCACGTCACATTTGAGCTGCTTAGCATGTTTTTGGACTCTCGTCCTCCAGTAATTCTTGATTTCATTATCAGTTCTACCAGGCAAATGCTGTGCGATTTTCGACCACCTGCGTACGTACATCAAAAATTAAAAATTCCAAAATTAAACAAACAATTCAATCAACTGATCATTCATTAATATAGGACTCCGATTTATTAATATTAGTAATTGCTAACTGATAGCATCTTAATTACCTATTGCCCCATCGAGAATGGAGTTCAAGAATCAGAAGCTGTTCTTCGAGAGTGATGTTCCCACGTCGGACGTCTGGGCGGAGATAGTTCAACCACCTCAATCTGCAGCTCTTCCCAGTTCTCTTTAGACCTACAGGGACATCCAATTTTGATGATTAATTTCATTAGCCAAGAACTGAAATTAAGGAAGAAAAAAAACGAGACAACAAAAGAGAAACCCTTTTAATTGGTAAAGTTATTTCCACTTCCACACGTAAATTCCAGAGAACCAAACCCAGGATACCATGATTCATGAATTTTCCCAAAACTTTTTTGTCCCTTTTGCTTTTGTTTCTGATCAATATGAATACAGGCAACTTTTTTGTACGGACAATGGACTATATCTATAAATATCTAATATAAACACATAATAAAATTGAGCTGAAAAAAGGCATCAAGAAACAGTAATAATTACCAGCACATCGTGCAAGAGAGTTCCAGCGGCCTTCTCCATGATGAGCTATGTAGTTGATAAGAGCGAAGTCTTCTTCAACCGTCCATGGCCCTCTTCTCAGGTCCATTTCTTCCTCACTTTGGTTGTTGTAATTGCTCGCAACTTTAGCATGTTGGTCCATCTTTTCTTTTAGTTTTCTTGAAATTCAACCCCTAGAAAAGAAAGAGAAAACTGATTGATTGAAAGAGATTTTTTTTCTTTGGTGGGATGGATCCAGAGTGAGAGATGTGTGTGTTGATATATAGATACAGACAGATGAGTAATATTGGTGAGGGTGGGGGTATAATAGTGTTGGATGGACTAATGCAAGAGGATAGAGAAAGTGGGGCTTTATATAGATGGGATGTGAGAGGTTTGAAAATGGTGGAAAAGGGATGGCATGTAAGAGAGGGAAAGTGGCAACAAAGCCGCAATTGGAACTTGGTGTTTAATTATTATATTAATTGTTAATTAATTATTATTAATTAAACACACTCTTTTAAACTTTGGAGTTTTAACTATTATATATTATAATTTTTTTTTAATAGTTAGCAAGGGCGGGGCTTTGAAGTTTGACACTTTGACTTTCTCGTTTCTCTGTGTGTGGAAAATGGGTGTTTTTTTATTTTTTTTTCTTTATTTCTAAAATTTTTATTTTCTTTTTAATATCTACTTATTTGTCCAACAAGTTGTCATGAAATTTTTGACTTTGCCACTTCTTACCCTGTTTGTTGCTCAATTTCCACAATAGAGAACATGTACAATAATAAATGAAGCCTATAGAGTAATTAAGAATTTGACTTCAAAATTAGGAAGTTTAGAAAAAATTCCATTAATACTGATTGCTGCAAACATATCCACTTTTACGTTTTTCATTTTTATTTCTAATTTTCCGATTTGATGGTTTTAGTACTTTGTTTTGGGGGAATAAAAATGACGTGCTCGCCTGTAGTATACGGAGTACTGGTCTACGTACGAGCAATGTGTACATGTATTTCTCAAGAAGCAAAGATATATTTCGCTTCAAATACATGGAAATATGCCAGAATATATATATATATATATATATAGGTAAAATGGGCTTATGCTAAGCTTTAAATAAAATGGTGTAAAAGTAATTAGCCGCATTAATTGACACAATAAATATAGCCGATGCCCTGCGATCAATTTCGTTTCTATGGTTCAATTAATAAACATATATAGGTAATGTTTGGTTATGTTTTTTTTGTGTGTGTGTGTGTGATTTTATTATATGTTTTGAGAGAATGAATGTTGAAAAGGATATTGGAGAATGTGAAAGTTGTGTTAGTAAATGTAATTGATTTTTGGTTATATTTTGAAGAATAGTTAAAAATTTGATTTTATAGAGTTTTGGTATGTTTGTTTATATTTTGGGGAGACTTTTTTTTATTGTGGTAATCAAATCAATATTTTTTTGTTAGATTTTTTTGGGTGAAAGTGGAATTCAATGATTTTCTTTATTGTTAAAATAATAAAAATATATATGATATTTATAATATATGTATGTATATATTGAAAAATGGGAAAATTTTGGAAATAATGAAGAATATGGGATTTTGGAAAAAAAAAAAATTAGTGTTATAGAGGCAGAATGAGTGTATATTTGATTATATTTTTCCAAAACAATTTTATTTTGGAGAAATATAACCAAACACTCCCATACTTTGGCTACTCTATGATCAACAATTGGCCACATTCAATCTTACTCTATTCAATTTTGCAACTTAAAAGTGTCTGAAAATCTAAAATATCACATTGGTGCAGATATTTATATAAAAATAATTGTATTGTACTGATTTTAGATAATATGCAATATAAATCTATATAAATATTACAAGTATATATGGTTAATTACGATATATCTATATAATCCTAAATTCATATACAAAACGTACTATTAATAAAATTACGGAAGAATTGTAGAAAAATATAGGTAGGAATTGATTTGGTCATT
Organism: Jacaranda copaia; assembly: GCA_014898725.1. Taxonomy (NCBI): domain Eukaryota; kingdom Viridiplantae; phylum Streptophyta; class Magnoliopsida; order Lamiales; family Bignoniaceae; genus Jacaranda; species Jacaranda copaia. The sequence goes on along the minus strand of JACGDI010005416.1, from coordinate 288,781 downwards.
TCGATCAGTCTATTTCTCAACTTCAATAAGAGCTATATATTGAATGGGTCACCCTTAAATTAAAATAAGGTTAAGATCACGAAGTGCCTCTAATAAAAATTTTTCAATGCTTAAATTAGTAAAGATCAAAAAATCGAGCGATAGAAAATAAAATATTATAAATTAAATTAACAGCAAGCAAGCAAATGGTTATCACCATGTGGTTGATATTTATAAACACCTATTAAGTTGGATTTTAGTCCATCCGAAGTGTATTATCCAGATATCATAAAGAGCTTTAATTCAATGATCTTTGTTTCAGGTCATCAATGAGATTGGGTTTAACTTAATGAAAATTTGATTTAAAAAAATGCAAATTTTTAGAATGTTTGGGCCATTAATTAAATAATAAGAAGATGAAATTTTCTCTCTTAAAATTTTTGTCACATGATGTTTATTTACATCCGATCCATATCCTTCATTAAGAATTTTTATTTAATTATCTTTTCTATTTATTTATATTTTCGTAATAATTTACCTTATTCTTTATTAATCACCCAACAATTTTAGAGGGTGCAAATGACTCAAGTCAGTTTGCAAGCCTTATAAGTCAAACTCGAGCTGTTTGGAGTTTAAGTTCAAATCAAGTTTAATCATGCTTGATCTCTACTTCAGGTCGATTTCGAGCTGTTTATATCTAAATTTGAGGCTTACAAGTTAATATATAATTTAAAATTTTTATTAATAGATATATATTATATTACTATTAATTTATTTCAAGTTCAAGATCAAATTTGAGCTTTTGTAATTGTTTAACACTTAATTGAGCTAACCCAAACTAAGCTTGTGTTCTCACCAAGAACTCAAGCTCAATCAATTGATCGAGCTCAAGTTCAAAATAATGGGCTCGTCGAGCTCGAGCCTTATATATAATTTTTGTAGAAAATACAAAGTCATCCTTAGCCTTAAGTATTAATTGAAGATACTAAAAGATATTTTTTGCAATAATTTTTGTAGAAAATACAAAGTCATCCTTAGCCTTAAGTATTAATTGAAGATACTAAAAGATATTTTAAAAATAATACGAGTGATACTTTATATATATTTAATAGTACTTTTTAAAAGTATTACTTTGGCATTATAGTTAAAAATATAAATATTATTAATGTATTTTTATTGTGATATTAATAAAATACAATAAAGATGGGACATTCGCTTGCAAGTTAATGAGATAAAATACGTATCAGTTTTATACTTTTAATAAGAGGGGAGGATTTAAAAAACTGAAAAAAAATAAAAAATGCTTGAGGAGAATTAAGATGGATTAGCCAATTTCTTTAATTTGTGGTTCATAAGAAATAGCTGGAGTTCAATATTTAATTCTTAGAATGGATTGGTTAGACCACTCTTACCAACGTTTTTAAAGTTGAATTTTATCTGCAGATTTAATTTCAAATTAATGTTCAAAAAAGGCTAATTCTTTTATGCTATAAGATAATTTATTTAATAAATTTTATATGTGTGTGTCTAAATAAAAAATATATATATATATAACTGTGTGTAAAAATACATTGCAGCCCAATTCTAAGTTTTGGTACTATTTACATTTTCCCACCATATTTTGGCTTTAACTTAGGGC
>JACGDI010005416.1:263007-287063 GCA_014898725.1 Jacaranda copaia | reverse complement strand
GCTGAGCAATAACACAAAGTGGGGAAAACATTGAAGAAAATAAACTAAAGGGAAGTACTGATATAGAATAAATATTTATTCTATCATTTAATTTCTACTCGTAGTCGTAGCTGTACTTTTAGAATTGGTGCCTATACATACATATATATATATATATATATATATAATGGGGGACCAATCTTTAGTTAATACTACGTACGTACTAACCTTCAATCCTGACCATAGGTTTGGGATAGGAAGACAACGCAAAACGCAACCCAATTTCTGACTATAGATGGAATTATTTCTCCCTTTCGCACTATTAAATTATTACACAGTTTTGTTGATGAAATTAAAATGCCACATTAATAATCTATGTCCTTTTTTTTTTTAATATTATAATTAGCCTTCAGTGCCACCAGTCTCTTCTATTATGTGGAAGTCTCGTGTTCAACTTGAATAGATATCGTTGTGTATGTTACGTGTAATTGATTATTTAATTTATTTAATTTAAGAATAAGATAATATTAATTTATTGAAAGAATAAAATTCGTTATACGTAATATTCTCTTAAAAAACATTACAACAAGCAAAAAATATAGCATCATATTGCAAAAGTCAGAAGAAAAATTTTAGAATCCCTAGACATATGATGTATGTATAGGGCATTTCCAAAGTGCATATTAATATAGCCTGCTCTATCAATCAAGCTTTTCAACTATCTCGATTTTATAAATCCTCTATAGCTAGATTAAATAGAGATTAAATTCCATAAAAGACTAAGGGGCCATTAATTCGTGCTAATTTATAGTTGATGAAAAGTATATGGTAGTACTATAGTTGCCCCAATCTTGCTTTTGAGGGTTAACAAAAAATTTCAAGTGTAATAGGCATTAATTTTTGATGTCACATTTAATGTTGGTATAGTACTTATTGGCCATGGTTTTGTCCTTTTTATACGTGATCCTCCCTAAAAACTCAATTAATGTTAGTTATAACTTGTAATTTTGATAAATCGATTTGTGGGATTTTAAAAAAAAGAATAAAATCATTCTAATGTTATTAATTAAGTATATATTATTTCATATTAGATGAGTGGAAGATTTTTTACTTTTTTAGAGAAAATTTAAATACCATCATATCCATTAAACAATTTATAAAATAATAATTTTACAATTAATATACGTGCAAAAGAATTCGTCGTATCCATCATTTTTATACATTATAATTTTCTTGTTCACTTTTAGAGGAGCACACACACACACACACACATAAACCCTTCTTCATGGAAATATTATAAGTTTCAAACTTGAAATGATACATAGCATAATCAAGCACTACATATTAATTGTCAAGATTTCATAATTAGTTTTTTTTTTTAAATGGAAATCTAGAATTAATGCAGTTCACATGTTTGAATAAAATAAAGCCCTAAAGTACATTGGTTTCAAATGCAAGTGCATGCACTTGAATTAACATCTATACAATTGATGATACACTATATGAATATTATAGTACAAGGTGTTCTTCATTTTGTCTCCCATCCTCATGTGTGGTAGGGAACATCTTTTCCTTTTGTGTTTTATATTGTCATTTTCTTGTCACCTAAATATGATATCATACAAGAAAAAGTGTTTCATTTGGCACTCTTAGTGCGTTGCATCCAAAGCATACAAAAAGAATTGGCATCTTGTGCTAATGCTTTAGTAGTAAATAGAAAAGATGCCCAATTCAACCAATTGATCAAGTCTTTCCTTTTATGTTCAAATAATATGGGGATTCTGGCCACAAGTTGAAGTTATGAAACGTATTTTGAGGCTCATAATGCTTTATTGTGGCTAAGAAATCAGATTGGTTCGACGATCTCCATCAGAATTTTTAACTCTCATTTAAAGATGGAATTATACGCATCTTATGTATACCTATTTACTTGATGTGTATAGTTTGGAATCATTGCATATATCAATGGACTTTCCCAATTAAAGGATATAGTGCAAAGTTTGTTCCTTTGTGTCTATCTAGTTAAGGGTACATATTTGTAATAAAGTTTGCACTCACAATTACACACACATAGATATACTTACCTACAACTTTATTATAAGATTACATTCCTTCAATCATTATATATATGGGCAAAGTGATTCCTCTTCAAATTCTTAATCTACTTTGTGATGGTATCTTTATCCATAAATTTGAGTCACATGAGCCTTTTTATATGCTCTTAACAGCCAATAATATTTAAGATTATATTAATAAAAAAAATTAGAGATTAAAATATGATTAACTAGGAACAAATAGAAGAATAATTAAAGCATATAATTTGATTTAAGTGTGAAATCAGATTACCTTTATATAATAAAGGATGGTGATATTATATTATGATGGTTTCTAGAGGGATTCCACAAAACAAATTTCCTTACTCCCCAAAAGGAGACTGGAGGGGAAAAGTAATGCAAGAAAACATAATCACACAAACACTATGATTAATTCTCCCCTAAGCCCCTTGGCACCTGACCCACCACACAAAATCCCTTTCTTGCAAGACAAAAATTTTATGCACTTCATATGTGAAAATATTAAATAATGTCAATTATATAATTATGCTAACACAACATAAGTTAATTATTAAATGTTAATATTGTAACATATGTAATTCTCACTATTTGATATATTCTGCAGGATGGAGTACACATTCTCCAAATCTTATGCAAAACAATTAGAATGCTGATTGGGAGCTAAATCGTGTTAATTAGAGACTATAATGCACGAACACTTCATAAAATTACTTCATGCAGTATCAAACACGTGTCGAACACATAAATGACTTCAACACAGCCAAGAAATGTATCGAACATGGCAATAAAGTGTCTAAAAATTAAAATAAAAAAGATAAAGTCAGACATAGTGTTGAACGCCGTAAAGGGTGTGTCTGACATGGCCAGGATGTTGTGAGATAAATTTTTTTAATTTTATAAAATTTTAGGGCTAATAAATAATTATAAATTAAATAAAAAATTTTTAAATGGCAAATGAAGTTAGTAAAAAACCTCACTATGATCGTAATATTATAATAAATTTGGATGATTAAACACATCTACAAGAAAAATAAAAATTAGAAAAAAAATAGTAAGTGATAATTGAAAACTTGAACTAATTATATATATATATACACATACATATAAGTAACAATTTTTTTGTTCTATCAAAATAATAATTTTGACAAGTTTAATAGTGGCAAAAATTGTATTTACTTTATTACCATGAACAATTGATGGCGTTTCTTTAATGATAAACATAAATCTTTTCAAATATTATTAGTTATAATTTTTACATTATCACTTATTTTTTATGACTAATATTTTATTTTTTGTATTAAAATTTTCCATTATATAATTTACATGAATTCTAATACTTATTCCTATTTAGCAGATTCGTTATTTATTTGAATTTAAAATATATTTATTTAATGTGTAGTATTTATTTTTTTTCACTTTTCTTTAATATATATTTATATTATATACATTAATATAATTAATGAATACTTATATATATAATTATATATTATGATAATCGTGTCGGTGCCATATTGTGTCCTAAAATTTTCAAATTTAATGCCTCAATGTATCCATATCATGTCGTATCCATGTTGTTGTCTCTGTATCCGCACATCATAGATTAGACATCTCTTTATATTATCTATTTATTTATTTATTTGAAAAGTAATACAGATAATTCTCCACATTTTTAAAAAAACAATATAATGTTGGAGTCCGAAATTTCTAACGCAGTAGAACTCAAGAGATTATTTTCAAAGTCTAATTAATATTCCATAGACTTTCAGTAGAATTATTGAAGTTTTTTTCAAGAAATGTCCACTAATTAAGAGAAGTTTTATGGTGGTTAATAAGTGGAACTTGCCTAATGATACATTCTTTGCATGTTCAGGACGGAATCTACAATTTGTTAACTCTTTCCAATGTTAAGTCCAATCACTAAAACTGTTGCAAAATCTCCTAACAATTAAACCCAAAACTTCTACCCGTCGATGCATATCCCCATAATGCTGCTGCTATTTTGTTTGTGGAATTTGTAAGTTTCCATGTAAAATTATTAAACTTTAGAAAATAATAAGAACTCTTTTGTTAGGCAAAGAGCTAAAGTAGGTTTGAAAATAGACTAGGCCACGTTAAGTTTTGTCGTAAATGGGTAGGCATGTTATATATATAAATAACAAGTTCGAGCCTGATCTGTTATCTACAACAAGTTTTTCTTTAAGGTTAAGTGTAGAATTTTGAGTAAATTCAAAAATCTTGATTTTACCTTAAAGCCCATTTCGATCAAGACTCCAATTAAGCTTAGAATTACATAAGTCTGGACTTTTGATAGGCTCAACCTTGTAATAGACTTTAATATGGCTAATTATTTTATACGTTGAAAAGTTATGCAAACTACGAAACTAACATATATAAATAATAACTAGAAAGATAAATAACATGTACACAGTTGTGAAAACTAAAATTCAAATTTAAATAATTGTATGTAAATAAAAGTTAATGGATATAAAGCCTAAAAAAATCAATCCACTTTCATCAAATGTTAGTTAAATCATAAGAGCTATTTTTTATTAACTCATTAATATATAACATAAATATAATTGTTTTATATCATATAAAGAATGATAATTGAGCTAGCCTGTTAGGCTTGTAGGCTTTTAAAAAAGACTAAGTCTCACCTAATTAAAAATACTATTTTTTAAGTTTTAATCTGACGTTTTTATTAAATAGACTAAGCTAGGCCATAGATTTTTGAAGGGTGGCACAACATATTCCCACCCCTAAATTCAACTGTGGTTTTCCTGTAATTAGATATATAAATTCAATTTCCTTCCAACATGTATTTTATCTTCTATTTCATTTCATAAGTATATGTCAAATGCATTACATATTTTCTTATAAAAATATTGATTGGAGATCAGATATATTTGACATGTATACATAAAAATTGAAATATAAGAGACGAAACATGAAATGAAATAAAGAATCCAAAGTAATTTTCTTTTGAATTCTTGTGGTAGACATCAAGATAGACTTGCAAGGCGTAAAATTCATACATATTCAATTATTTTGACGATTTCATGAATATTAGTTAAGGGTTAACCTAATGTGATCTTCTATTTTTTTAACAGGATGTTGTAAGAGGGAAGCATGTTTAACCGTAACATATCAACGTTCGAACCCTCAAGTTTGAGGAACTAAAACTACGAGACAGCAATTGTTGCTACTGGAAAAGCATGCAAATTAATTAACAGCAATTATCGAGATTTAAATTTGAAAATTGAGGAATTAAAGTTATAAAATCAAAGTTATTACTGAAAGCAAATAGTAGGTAATCAAGTATAGAATGGTAGTTTTGGTTCCTGGAAACTGATGCTTAAGTTTGTTGCATTAACATTCTCGGGTTGTCAATGGGTTAGATTCGGATTGGATTATGCAGGATTTGAATCTGAATCCGACCCAAAATCCTATAGGATCTTAGTTAGCATAATCATATTCGGATTCAAATAAAAATCAAATATCCTAAAAAAGATTAGAATTCGAATACTTCCAAAAATTATATATTTGTTATTTTTCTAAAAAATTAGTAGAATCTAAATCAAAAACATTCATTCTTAAAAGAATATACACACATGTTAATGAATAAATTTTCAAGTCTATTTATCATATAAAAGCAATAATATAATACAATTTAATCACATTCATTCACTGGATCATTGTATTTTAGGTTCTGTTGTTGATAATAGTACTTATTTTGCATTAAATGTATATGTACTTGATTTTCCAATCAATTAATTATAAACTTAAAGTTTTACAAAAAAAAAAAATCGGTTCGATCAAATTGAGATTTGCATTACAGTTTTTCTATATCATGACATTCAACTCTTGCTCATTATTTTTTTTGCATCATTTTCTGTTATAAAAATAGAGAAACGAGTGATGTAATTATGATATAGATAACCTTGAAATCTAATATTTTATATGACAAACAACTGATTTGATATATACATAGGAGCTCATTACTTTTTTTGTCCAAAAATCTATTTTAACGTTGCTATAAAGTCCTATGTATACATATGTATAATGTTGTATACATGCGTGATACTATATATATATATATATATTCGAATTCAGATTATTAATTGATCAAATTAAGTCAATTTATATTCGCTTAATTTATTTTAAATTGTAAAATTTTTAATTAAATTATATTTATTAATTAAAAATTATAAATTGTCAGATCGAATTCAAATTGAATTCGGATTAGAATTCGTTTAATTGGCAGCCCTACTTTCATGGCTTTTTTGTCAAAAATGTGGCCGGTTTTCTGGGCTTTTGGGCTTTGACCTTTCCCTGTGGATACTGCATACCAATAAATTAATTCAAATTTACCCTCAAAATTTCTACTCAAACTGAGTTTGTATGATGCCCACCCATCAAAGATTATCTGTGTCCACATTTGTACGCTCTATCACATGCCAATTTTTGGAAGTTTCTAGCACATGGAAATTATTTTTCTTTTATTTATTAATATCTTAATTAATACAAATTTTAGTTTGAACTACATATTAATCGTTCCAAATTAAGAAATTTTAATCTAGTGATTTATAGTCTAATGACATCAGTCTCTCCTATTATGTGAAATGACTCGTATTCGATCCGAATGGGCATCATTGTGCACATTATGTGCATTTGATTAAATAATTTGTATTTTAATTTACTTGATTTGAGGATATGATAATATTAATTATAAAAAGATAAATTTCAAAAAAATTAAAAAATTACTCATGATCTCAGGATTAGCGTAAGAGTTTACAATCATAACATTTCGTTTGAAATCACAAAGACCAATTAGTCTTATTACACAGAAAGATTCCATAATCAATACAATTAGGACATATTCAGTGTAGTAATTAGTCTTCTCCTTGATTTTCTTGTATGAAGCGTCTTTGACCCAAAGACAGGGCTGTCACTTAGCTAAATCTTATCGTAAATTTTTGACCCATTAGATACGTATGTTTAACCATTATTACTATTATTATATATATACTTACTATATATATATATATACATACGTTAGGTATAGAAATTTCTAGCGAGTGGATTGGTTGAAGGAGAAGTTTTATACATACGCATGGGTAGTGGGGCATGTATATCGAAATGCGATTTTAAGCATATGCATGAACCTTTAGTAAGTATACTTTGTGTATACTTACCAAACTAATGACCTTGTACAACAAGACATGATTGGAAAAATTACACTTTACATTCTGCAATCAATATTTTAAAAATCGGATTGGACAAAAAATCAGCAACATAATTAACTACTGATTTTATTGGTTGGATTGGTTCAATCAACTGTTTAATCGATATGAAGTCATAATAATGTAATAATTATATTTAATTATATATATAATATTTTAATATTAACAAAAAATAAAACTTTCTAATAGTATAGAAAAAATATTATTTAGAAAAAATATTACTTCACAAGTAGTTAACTATAAATAAATAAAAATAATAATATTTAACATTAATTTAAGTAATCATTCATTTTATTATTTAAAACCAAGTAAAAATAAATTTTTATAGATTAAATATTCAACACAACTTAAGAGAGATTAAATAAAGAAAAACAACAAAATAAATATAAGCATCTACATATAACTACTACTTCATTAAATTTCAAGGAAATAAACTCATATTTAAAAAAACTACATCTCCAAAATCTTTAGTTATCATCTTCAACTCATAACTCCTTTTTCTTCTTCTTCTTTCTTTTTTTTTTCCACATTTTTCATTTTTTTAAAAAAATATTAATTTTTAAAATTTAAAATAAATAAATAAATGAACCGATCGAAGCACTACCAGTTTTTGACTAGTTTTGAAGGCTACTGATTTTTAGGTTTCAACCGAATCGGATTAATCTCCGATCACCAATCCAGTCCAATTTTCAACACTACCCACAACTTTGCTCCACTTTAAAATTTTATCCCATAATTTATCATATTTTAAATTTAATTTTTATATTTCATAAAATTATATATTACATGTAACCCAATTTTGAAGTCATAATTTGGCTAGAATTGATGACATGATATCGTAGAATTTAATGATATGGTTATAATTTTTTATGTGTTACGTCGTCAATTTCAATCAAATTATAAAATTTCTATGCAATTCAGCTAACTAAATGTAAAAATATTTTATAAGACATATATGATTAAATTTGATTAGAAAATTATAAAATAAAATTTTAAAGTAAACAAAATTATAGGATGGATATTAAATGCAATTTGCCAGACAAGACCATATTTAAATTTCCGTATAATTGGCTCATCTTTTCATGAAAACTATATTCTGCTCACGTGCATGCACATGGACTGGTTTCGAAGCTACATTTCAGGCAATTTTATATGATTGTTAGTGTAATTATGATAATAATGGTGTTCTTGGCGCAGCTAAGTACGAAAAATAGCGACAAAAAAAAAAGAAAAAAAGAAAAAAGCAAAGGGACAAAGACGAACACGACATTATTGTCTCGAACCTTTTGGGCGCACGCTTCCTCATAAATTATAATTAATTTTGCTGATTAAGGTTTAATGATGTTACCTCTTGCTTCATGCTCCAAAATTCCAAATTAATCTGAGCATTTAAACTTGATTTGATGCGAATAAATTAAAATTTTTCAAATTATCCATTGTTATTAATTAATTAATTAATTAATTAATTTGATGAAAAAAATGATAATGTCAATACACACGTACTACATGTAATAAAAATAGCGGTAATGTTTGGTTATGTTTTTTGTGTGATTTTATTATGTGTTTCGGGAGTATAAATGTTAAAAGTGATATTAGAGAATGTAAAAATTGTGTTGAGAAATGTTATGAAGTTTTTATTATGTTTTGAACAATAGTTAAAAATTGGTCTTAGAGAATTTTGGTATATTTGTTTATATTTTGAGGGGAAATATTTTTTTACCACAACAGTCAAATTAATTCTTTTTTGTTAGGTTTTTGGAGTGAAAGTGGAGTTGAGTAATTTTTTTTTTTTATTGTTAGAAAGTTTTGGGGATAATAAAGAATATGAGATGGTATTTTGAAAAAACTTTTTTTAATATTTTAGAGGGAAAATAAATGTATGGTTGATTATATTTCTCGAAAATAAATTTATTTTTAAAAAACATAACAAAACCTATGGAGTATTTTCTTCAACATTCACTGAAATCGAAGTACATAGTATTTTGTTCATCATCGATCGTCCACGGAAAAACAAAACCCACCACCCGAAATGGAGCACATGGAGCCAGCTGAATTGATGTCTTCAAGTTTTAGGTTCGCAAGTAAGATCCCAACAGTAAGACAAGAAAATCTAGTTGATAATGAACTAACAGTTACGTTTTAATGATGGAAAATGCACACTTTTTCATTAGCCATTGCCTATTTATGTGACATTTGGAATTTAGAAAGGGGAGGGGGGGGGGCCTGTTAGCCTTAGTCACTCCTTCGTATGTTCATAAACATTGCTAAATTCATGCACCTGATCGTTCGATTTTGTCTTCGAGAGTGGACCAAATATATGTATTGTTCTGTTGTTATCATAATCTTTGTCAAAAATGATCAAACCGTGATCCCATGCCAGCAGTGTTAACGTTGTTTGAATGATTACAGGTGGATAGCAGCCAAATAGGATGTGCCAATCAGAAGAGGGACTATGACGACGTGGATGACTATCAAAATGACGATGTAATTATGGAGTAGTGTTTGCGTGTTATAAGTAAATGGTAATGTCAAATGAAACATGTGAATTGTGGCATTTATGATAGACTAGCATGTGATATAACTACGTGGATCTTTTGTATTTTTCAAAGATTAGTATTTCATATTTGTAGTCATTCTATTTTTAAATTAAAAAAGAAAAAAGTTAATTATATATAAACATATGTATATATAACATCAGGACAACGAAAATGATGTGTTTGGCGTATGCAATCAATGTGTCATGCATATCTTTATTGATATTTATTAAAGCCACGTGTACGATTCACTATTTTGTATAAGAAATTACACACAAAATGCACATAAAACATAAAGTAGAATTTTCTCAAATTAACCTAAGTATCATGTAGTGTAATAGGACGAGTAATAGGACGAGGCACATTGTGCATGCCTATATATATGTTGAACAACTATTCACCCAAACTATTCGCAATTGCAAAGTTTGTCTGTCTTTGGACCTTATCTAGTCTATCTTTAGCGAATTGATGGTAATGGATATGTGAATATATATATAGTAATGAATATGCACATAATAGATTAATATGTGATATGGGTCATATAATAGTATGATATCTCATATTTTTAGTCATAATATTCTTAAATTATTGACAAAAACATTGATGGTTACTAGAGAAATATATGAGAAATACAGAAACCAAATGCATATATAATAATATAACATAAGATTCTCCCAAAACCTAATTATCATGTGTAATAATAGGTATACACATTCACCAACTATTCACCCTGGCTGGCAAGTTTGGACCATATCTAGTCTATGTTTAGCAGAAATGGATGACAAGGTTGATGGTAATGGATATGTAACTACAGTATACCGAAAAGCAAAACAATTAGATGGTGATGTATAGAATTGATAGATCAAGAACTTAAATTCCAAATTGAGATAAGAGTCATAAGGTCTAGATTCAATGTTCGATTGGGATTTTTCAGTCAACCCTTTGAAAAGTACGTGTCATCAAGAATACCAAATTATTTTTCTTTGTTATTTATTTACTTTGTTTATGTAAAGGAATGTAGGAATGGGACAATCATCCCTAATAGTTATAATGATTAATCAAGAATTTGGACCTTAGTGCAAGACTGCAAGTATTTAATTTGATGTAATGTTTTGTTTTGTTTTATTTTATTTTATTTGTATGTCTAGGTTGGAAAAACAAAGAATTTCCAAGGTTTGGTGATTTGTTTTCTAGTAATTGCCAGTTTGTGCGATATTACGCAATGAATTGCTAAGTCTGAGATAGGGATGGAAGGTAGATGTTGGCGTCATTATGAACCGGAAATAGTACTTATTTGTTAATTTTTCTACTCAGAATAAGATATTATGTTATTTTCAGTACATACTTTTTTTTTATCCGTAGGTTAACTGCTCGTAAAGACATAGAATTAAATCTCGGACTTTCTTTTACGTGTGTGTGTGTGTGTGTGATACGAGGAATTAATTGTTTTCAAGAATAAGTACAGATACGGCTTTATCAAGGATTGCTAAGCACCGTTTGGCTTTATTTTTAATTGTCATTTTCATTATTTCTAAAATTTAAAAAGTTAATTAGTAGAAATGAATTGAAAATGAGTTTGTATTTGGGCGAATTGTTCGAAAAGTAATGATTATGCTGAGTTTAGTAGGTTGTAGATAGAGAAAGATAAAAATAATGAAATAAAGAGAGAAAATATATAGGTTATTGAAAAATGTGTTTTGAAAATAAAAATAAAAATAATGTTAGATGTAAATATGTAAAAAATAATGTATTTTATTTGTGGAATAGTAGAAAATGAAAATAGGGGTTATGAAAATGAAACCAAATGGGGGCTAAAAATTAAGGCTCAATTTATAAGCCCAAAGGGTTGCAAATAACGGCCATGCCGTGCATAAGTGAATTACCATTTTTCACTTAAGATCAAGATTTAGCATGAAAGAAAATCTCTTATGAACACACATGGTTTTACTATATTACTCTTAAAATATCCATGACTAAAACTCATATAAAATTTGAGGGATCCACAATTAAAAAGTGACGTCTTTTTAGTTGACTTAAAACGAAAGTATTTGGAAAGACATTCACTTAAGTCAAATCATTTTATTCAAATCTTTCTCGACAAGAGCACCTGAAACGTCTAGCATGTGTCGAGAATACAACTTGATCGACCTCTAGTACGATCCGATTTTATCAAATCTTAACTTTTTTTGTTATCGCACTCTAAAAGTATGCAACTTTACTTTCTTGTCCCATTTACTATTAACTAGACTACCTATTGATTTGAGAGTCAGAAAATTTTTAGTGGATAAAATCATAACAAACTCTATACTTTCTAAAATTGACAGTGATACAATTTCGATTCAAAAATCAATTTAAATTCAAAAAAGGCAACCCCATATACACCTAAGTTTGAGTCTCAATGATCCAAACCCGACTTAAGATTCTTAAATTCAAGTTGCATGATAGAGTACGTTTACCTCTATAAACCTTTTGAGTTAAAAGTTTAAGAAGGTGATAAAATATAAGTTAGTGCATAAGAGGAACTACTTAACTATCACACCCTAATTAATTATATTGAAGGTAAAAGTTAAAGAAAAAGCTTGTCTGCAACTTCTTTGCCAAACATTAATTGCCCCATTTCTCTTTTATGTCCAAAGTAGCAATAATCATCATCACAATATTACAACGACATTGTAATGTGTGAGTGTGGGGTATGAAGAATTAACTGTTTTTAAGAATAAGTACAGATACGGCTTTATCAAGGATTGCTAAGAATTAAGGCTCAATTTGTGAGCCCCAAGGGTTCCGAATAATGGCCTATACATGATGAATTGCCCTTGTTTTGCTTAAGTTCAAGGTTTAATACGGAAGAGAATCTCTTATAATTAATTTTGGTTTTACTATATTATTCTTAACATATCCGTGAGTAAAATTCATATAAAATTTGAGGGATATATCCAAAGAGACATTCACTTAAGTCAAATTTCATTCAAATATTTCCTAACAAGAGCATCTAAAACGATAATTATGTGTTGAGAATACAACTTGATCGACCTCTAGCACCATCTGATTTTTGTCAAATTTTAACTTTTTTTTTAATTGCTCTCTAAAAGTATGCAACTCTACTTTCTTGTCTCCTTTACTATTAGACAGCTTATTGATTTGAGAGTCAGAAAAATTTTGGTGGATAAAATCATAAAAAACTCTATACTATTAAGATTGACAATGATACAATTCCAACTCAGGATTCAATTTAAATTCAAAACACACAACCCCATATATACTTATGTTTGAGTTGCAATGATACAAACCCAACTTAAGAGGGTGTTTGGTTAAATTTATTTTAAACATCTTATAAGCTCCTACATCTTATAAGATGTTTTTGGAGTTTACAAGATGTTAAATCTTATTTTTAAAACAAGTTGTTGAAGTGTTTAGATAAAATAAGATCTTAAAGTTTATAAAATATTAATAATGACAATTTTGTAATTAAAATGGTTAAAAATGAAGGAGCTTGCTAAAATCTTAAAAATAAGTTATGGTCTCCTTACTTTTTTTAAAAGAACTTATAAACTCCTAATATCTTATTTTAGAATCTTATAAACTCTTTTTTTAAAAAAATTACCAAATACTTTTTATCAACTTATAAGCTCTTAAACATCTAATAATATGTTTTGAAAAGCTTATAAGCTCACCCAAACACCCTCTAAGATTCTTGAATTCTATAAACCTTTTGAGTTAAATGTTTGAGAAAGTGAGAAAATATAAGTTAGTGCATAAGAGGAACTACTTAACCATCACACCCTAATTAATTATAGGGAAGGTAAAAGTTAAAGAAATGAAAAAGCTTGTCTGCAACTTCTTTGCTAAACATTAATTGTCCCATTTCCCTTTTATGTCCAAAGTGGCTACCAATAATCATCATCATCAGAACATTACACAATACACAGACATTGTCCTAGATTAATGGTGCATGCACAATGTACAAATTAAGCTTAACATGTCAAGTATGAACACAACAACTCCAAAAGCTACTTTTCATCACGTTTGAGACAATCGGTTGGCAAAAGCCCCAACACCAAAACGCTAAGCTGATTCGTAATTGCATTTGGCCTCCTATATACCAATACTTTAACCCTCAACACCACTTAATTCCGCGGTTGAAAATCAAGAAAAGTGTGCACTAATTTACTATACATAAGTCCTTGAACTTTAATGTCGATTTGTCTTTTTCTTACATTTTTTTAAGATTAAGTTAGAAAAGTTGCCCCACGATTGAGCTCTGGACTGTTCCGATATATTAATCAAATGATTAAAGCCGAACACTATCCATTACGAGTTATAGTATGATTTTTAGCTTACTTTAATTAAGACATATTAATTGTCTTGCATATGTTTGTTGTGTTGTGACCTTAGGTTTCAAAACCTAAGCAAGTCCACAAAGTCAGAGACACCATGTAGTTGACCATATACGTGTTTTCACTTGTCAACAAAGGGAGCTTCCAACTTAAAAAATTAAAGGAAATAAATCCAGACTCCACGGACAAGATTTCTAGCTAACTCCGTGGTATTTTATTCTTTCTTGTAATTAATAATAATTGAGCCCACAATATTTAGATTTTAACGTTACTTAGGAGAATATATATATATATATATATATATATATAGTACTGATGTTTAGTTCAAGTAATGCATTAGCAATTCAAATATAATTATATTTGGTACTGCTATACGTCTCCTTGAGTTGCTAACTAATTAGATAGATCGATGAATTTAAATCTTATGTTATTAAAGAATATAACATTATAGAATAATAAAAGAGATTGTAAATTTTACATTGATATGTATGTAATTTTGGAATAACTTATTTATTATCCCACTACTAGTTATAAAATGGGAAGACGAATTATTTCGTAATTTAAGTTTTTTTTTCAATTGAATAGTTTAATCAACTCGATCTCCTAACAGTTGTAACTGTTATGTTAATTCACCACGTACGATTCAAATTCACTTACTATGCAATATATATAAAATGGCATCATCTAGTTGCAAATTAATGCTCTCGAATAACTAATTTTACAAGTATACTTTTTTTAGTGCAAATTAATTAATTTCTTTACTATTTCCCAACTTATATATATATATATATATATATATATTTATAAACATGCATGCACACCAGGAGTTCGTCTGAACTCCCACATTATACTATCTTCGAACTTATATGCTAATTTGAGGATCCAAGAACTTAATTTCACTAGTCCACTTCTATTGATACTAATTAACTTGTTCTCATGATTTCTGGGTTTTAGCTCATAGTTTTAGCTTGATTTGAACCATTAATGAAGATTTAGCCAACATAATTAAATCAACTAATCTTGGTTTTGAGAGAAGGATTTTCCAACCCAAATCAAATCAAATCCAACCAAACGTGCATAGATCTCTCACAAACTAGATTTAGTTTGAATGGAATATAAAATGTTATACATTATTCAAAAAAGTAAAGCAAGTTGAGTCCAAATGCACGAGGGTCGTCAAAACGCAATTCATATACATTCTACGACCCATTATCAAACACATTTCAAAGAGTCAAAAATTTAAAAAGGAAACGTCAAACTTAACAATTATATATTCATGGGACTGCCAAAAACCTGCCCAGGTCAACGAATCCATCATAGGACGGCTTTAGCAGTTCGTTAGCTGTTGAAACTTGAAAGTCTTACATTGTACACACACACACGCATACATATACATATATGAGATTTATCATACCATATAAAATCTTTGAATTTAAAAACAGGAGGGGATTATTCCAAATTCTGATTGTTTTATACACGAAAAACTGTTAAAATAATTCCATCTGCAAGAAAACCTAATTGAAATTTGACATCCAACAAGTGGACTTATATCAACTTCCATTATGGACGCTTCCATTAACACCACACACAAATATAGTACGTACACAACTGGTTAGTTAGTCCCTTCGTCCAAAAACTGCATTTTTAAATTTGTCCAAGTTTGGTCTCAAAAGTCCAGTCCGATGGGCACATTTGAATTATCGTTTTGTTTTGTACTAAGAAAGTTCAGAAGTTTGGGCGACCCTTTTGTGATTCCCGTGAGAAAATTAAGTTATCCTTTGACGATCGACTCCCTTCATTTTGCCAAATTATCTCTTGATTAAGACAAATGACGTCAAATGTGTTTTGTGAGGGGAGTAGTTGGGTAGTGGACTGAAGTCCAATGGCAGCAGTGGTTGGTGAAAACTAGAATTTTTGGGAAAGATTCAATTTGAAAATTAGTGAACTTATCAGAATTGTTAGGAAAATTTTTGGAGTTAGAGTTGACCGAATTATGTAAGTGATGGTTGATGGGCTGATATTGTCAAACAGCAAGCTGGAATTTCACTCTTTGGAATGTTTTACCTCATCCCTCAAAGGGAAAATGAATATTCAATCTTGGTTTATAATCATTGTCCATAATGTATCCATAATATTGAAAAGAAATAGTAGAACATACAATTGTTGATAACAAAAATTTCATAAGATTAAAAATAGATTCTTCCTCACCCACGTTTCATAAAAGTTCCGCAAGATTAAAAGAAAGTGTTAAGTGTCGTATCAGTGAAATAAATAAATTGTGATCTCCATATATGATCTTGAACAACCCTCAATTCTTACGCTAACTTTTAGAATGAGTTAAGCATAATGTCCATTTTTTAATAGAAAGTATTTTATGGTATCGTTATTGATGATATCTCATATCTTTCTTTCGCTTCGCCCTTTTTTTCATAAAATGAAAAATTGCTTTGATTAGTCGGACTTACAATATATAATAATGATATGGTGAAATTAGTTAAGTTAAAGCAATAACATGGTAACACATTGAATGAAATTATTTCTTATGCACTATGCAGCAATAGTTAGGCCCATTTCAGAAGTGTGTGCCAATTTGTGTGCTGGGCTCCTAATGTAGTTCCAAGTTGGTACTGCAAATGTTATTGGGCTTTATGCCTATGTGGCTTCTTATATGATATGGATATAATCATTGTAACACGAAAACCTTCATTCTGGGCCCATTGAAAGCAATCTAGGCCTGCAAAGAGAAACTTGGCCTGGCCCAAGTCCAAATTATGTCTGAATCCAGTGATCTTTGCCTTTCTATCGTAATTTATTGGGTGAAACGAAATACTACAAAATTAACATTTGCCCCATTCTCAGTTCTATTTCTCTCGCTGCTGCACCCCAAGCTGCATATTCAGATACAAGGAAGCAAGACGAAAAGCTCCGTTTTTTGTAATTGAATATTGTCTAGTTTAGACGGAGAAAATAAGTAGAACGAAAAAATGGTGAAGGTGCGGATGAACACAGCTGATGTTGCGGCGGAGGTGAAGTGCCTCCGCCGCTTAATCGGTATGCGTTGCTCCAACGTATACGATCTGTCTCCTAAGGTATATATTTACATTTATGCATGTATGTGTGCTAGGTTATATTTACAAATTACACAATTGAGGTTTCCGCTAATTTTTTTGGCTGAATTATTGGTGTAGGGAGCTGCTTCTTTTCATTTTCCTTAGCTAGAAACGTATGCGATTTATTATTATTATTATTATAATTTTTTTGGATAAAACTGTCTGTTTCTGATTTTTAATATGAAATGAGTTACGTTTTTGAGTTTTTGATTTAACAGTCAAATGAGTTTTTCTTTTCCCTGAATCTTTTACAAGTATGGTAAGTTAGTTGCTTTAGTGTATCGTGAATTTATAGTTGTGTGGATTAATCTTCGAGTAAAAATGTATTGTAGACGTATGTGTTTAAGTTGATCAGTAGCAGTGGAGTAACGGAGTCGGGGGAGAGTGAGAAGGTTTTGCTGTTGATGGAGAGTGGTGTCAGATTGCACACAACAGTGTATATGCGGTAAATTCTTGCTCATCTCTACATTTCTTCGTCTATAATTATGCATTCAAAATTCAGTCCCAAAGAAATTTCTAGGGAAGGGTCGTGAATTTTGCATAGAGTGATTATACATGCAGTGGGAGGGGAAGTACTGTGATTTGATACTTGTAATGTATAGCACTGATGAGATAGAATTTTATGGAAGCAAAAAATTTAGATGAATGAGGAAAAAGTTCAATAATTTTGGGACTGTGGTCAGATTGCAAGTATCCCACACTGTATTTGATGTAAAATTCCAGAGAAATTTTGTTTATAATTCTGTGTTATTATTATGCATACAGCACACACCATTTAGTTATTTAGGAACTTGCTTGGACAAGGAAATGAACTTTTGGTATGTAGTATTAAACTTGCTGGAATGCATGTAGCATGATTTCATAAAATTCTTTGTAATGACAAAATGTCGTACTTTTGTTTGTACTACAATTCTTTATATGCCATTCCATTCTGAATAAAATCCTGAATGAATAAAAGAAAAAACTTTTTAAGAGTCGCAGAACTTGCAAGTGGCTTGATTTTTGTACTGACCAACCTGGTCATGGTTTCTGTCAGTTGTAATGTAACAGTACTGTGATGGAAGATTAACTGAGCAGAAAATCTGGACTTGAAAGAGAAGATGTTTAACTGCCTTTTGTAAGCCTCATAAATATTAGAAAAGTGAATGTTAGGCCTTCTGGTACAGAAAGCTCATAATGTGATTGAGATTTTGCATGCTTCTTTTGCGACTAAGGCATATGCATGAAGCTATTATAAAAACCTGTGATGGGGAAAGAAAGTGTGTATGCTGATATGGTAATTTTGTTGCTCTTACAGGGACAAAAGCAATACTCCGTCAGGTTTTACATTAAAATTAAGGAAACACATAAGAACAAGAAGGCTTGAGGATGTGCGGCAACTTGGATATGATAGGGTATGCTTTATTGACTTTTTTAGATTTCAGTGAGAACAAAATCATTGTTGCTTAGAAGAATTCATAAATTGAATTTTTTTGTTGTATACAGATAATACTCTTTCAATTTGGACTGGGTGTTAATGCTCACTATGTCATTTTGGAACTCTATGCTCAAGGAAATATTCTTCTTACAGATTCTGAGTTCACTGTTTTGACTCTTCTGCGGTCACACAGGTTGGTGACTCTTATGTTTGTTTTGGTTATTAGCCTCATTGAGTATGTTAAGATTCATTAGGCAGCACAACTGTTCACACTAGCTGCAACTGTTATTTCTCTGATTTTTGGCTGTCCATGGATGCTAACCATTCCAGTACCAATTTTTCTACCTAATAACAGGGATGACAACAAGGGAATTGCAATCATGTCACGGCATCGATATCCAGTTGAACAATCTCGGGTCTTTGAGCGTACAACTAGAGAAAAGATGCAAGCAGCCCTGGAATCTTTGGTGGAATGCAATATAGATGAGCATCTAAATAATAGTGAACATGGAAATGATAGTTCAAAAACCCCCATAGCAAAGCATGAAAACCAGAAGAACATAAAGTCTTCTGAATCAAAGAAAAGTGATAATAACCGTGCCAAGCAGGCGACTCTCAAAGTTGTTCTTGGGGAAGCATTGGGTTATGGGCCAGCATTGGCAGAACATATTATATTAGATGCCGGTTTGGTACCGAGTGCAAAAGTTGGCAAGGATTTTATATTTGATGATAATACCACCCAGTTGCTGGCTGAAGCCGTAACAAAGTTTGAGGACTGGCTAGCAGATGTTATTTCTGGTGATAAAGTCCCAGAGGGATACATCCTGTTGCAGCAAAAGAATTCTGCAAAAAAGAATGATGTAGTATCTGAGAAAGGGAATTCCGAGCAGGTTATCTTTGATATCATTCTTTTTTATATTTTTGATCTTTAGAACTTTAGGAAGAAGTATGGATATATTTCCTTTTGATGTTGTTTCAAATTATTTATTTTCTTTCGCAGATCTATGATGAATTCTGCCCTCTGCTGCTGAACCAACTCAAATCAAGAGATTCTATAGAGTTCGAGACATTTGATGCAGCATTGGATGAATTCTACAGTAAGATTGAAAGCCAGCGTGCTGAGCAACAGCAAAAGGCTAAAGAAAATTCTGCTATGCTGAAACTTGACAAAATCAGAATTGATCAGGTCCATCATACATAAATTTACTTCATCGTGCAAAAATCTTGAGGTTTTGCCATATGTTCCTCTGCATTTATCATATATGAAATGCCTCAAAGATGCATGAAGTGGGGTATTCTTTAGTATTTATTATTTTTATCAGGTCTGTGTCTAAGTTATACGACAGATTCTTAAGAGTTGGACAGAATCTAATAATCAAATGTTGAAGTTAAACTTAGCTGGTTTTTGCTTTATCTTTGTCAATATCTAGTAGGACATCCAGTGTTAAAAGCTTTATTTAATGCCACAGGAAAGCCGTGTGCATGCACTGAAGGGAGAAGTTGAGCTGAATGTCAAAATGGCAGCACTGATAGAATACAACTTAGAAGATGTAGATGCTGCCATTTTAGCAGTCCGTGTAGCTCTTGCAAATGGTATGAGCTGGGTTGATCTGGCTCGTATGGTGAAAGACGAGAAGAAATCTGGAAACCCTGTAGCTGGCCTCATTGACAAGCTTCGTCTTGAAAGAAATAGCATGACACTACTCCTGAGCAACAATCTTGATGAGATGGATGATGATGAGAAAACGCAACCTGTAGACAAGGTATTTTGTGCAATATGGGTTTTTAACTAATGCTTTCCTGACTTATGCAATGTCTCAAAAGAATGAAGCATTAGAATGTGTAATCAAACATTATGTTAATTGTGAAAAAGCTCAACGTTATAGGCATAGAAAATGAAACGCATTTATTTGAATGCCTGATGTTGTTTATCACATGCACGTGTTTTCACAACAATCACACTTGCAAATGACCATTCTGTCTGACATAAAATTGTCTCGACTTGAATGATTTATCCATTGCATCTATAATTTTTCTTCATAAAAAGGGAAGAAAGAAACATAATCATAAAGAGCCTTAATGTTCTGTACTCTTTCTGCAATGTCTTTTTTAGGTTGAAGTTGATATTGCGCTTTCAGCACATGCTAATGCTCGTCGGTATTATGAAATGAAGAAAAGACAAGAGACCAAACAGGAGAAAACTATTACAGCGCATGAGAAAGCTTTCAAAGCTGCTGAGAGAAAAACCCGCCAGCAACTTTCACAGGTACCTGCAAATTTTATTGTCTTACCATATTGAGGAAATTTTTCGCTCCTAATATAGTCAGTAAAATTGTACTGCTATTCCTAATTAACTCATCTTTCTGATTTTACTTGGACGGATCCATTTAGTTATGGTACGGACACCCTCATGAGTGGACTTTTGGCATGATTCAAATATTTCTCAAGTGATACTTATAACTGATTGAGAGAATTTCAAACAACTGATCCCCCTGATTTATGCTTTTGTTGATGTCTTTTGACTTTTCGGAATCAATATATCCTGGCAGTCCAAAGTTCTTTTGAAAGGTCCTAGCATCAATCTGAAGAGTGACCTTTACTTGGTTTGTGTTTCTGTTGTTGGTTTTTTTCTCTATTTTAGTTTCTTGACCATCTCATATGTTTCTACAAAATGAAATTTGCAACTTATCACATCACATGGTGCTCTACTGAATCTGTTTTGAGATGATGTATTTTATACTTAGATGGTTGACAGGTGGAAACATGTTCCAAGTTATATTCTTTGCTTTGTCAGCTAAGTTATAGTTTTGATCTAAGAAATGTTGTATAAATGTACATGTGGCAAGGTCCTGGGTTTTACATCTTTATTGCAAGAGCAATGCATATTTATTATGTTCAAGTTGATCTAGTTTAGATTTAGCCATAAAAGAAGATCGTAAGTAGTAAGATTAAAACTGATGAAGGGATGAGAACCAAGAAATGAGAACTTGATAATTTTAAAACATTAATTATTTTTCGTTTCTGAGATGCTGAAAGTAGAAATGAGAAGATGGATGAAAATGGGTCACTATGTTAGAGCTAACTATTCTTATTAGTTGTGTAGACCTAACTGCTCTATCTGGTCAGCATTTTTTTTATCTTTCTGAGGTGCATAGTATATTCCATGCAATCATTTTCCAGGAAAAAACAGTTGCCACAATTTCACACATGCGTAAGGTTCATTGGTTTGAAAAATTCAATTGGTTCATCAGCAGCGAGAATTATCTGGTTATCAGTGGGCGAGATGCTCAACAAAATGAGATGATAGTCAAACGTTATATGTCCAAAGGAGATCTGTAAGTAAATTTTCACATACTTTATATCATTTTTTCATGGGTTTGCTTTAGGTCTAAATGTTTTGCATAGAATCTACCGGTGTTTTAACTTGTTTGGTTAATACTATGCTGCTGGTGGAAGGAGCCTCTGCAGTATTATTTGGTTATATATGCCATCTTTAACTTGGTGGCTTTCTCCTCACTTTTCAACTCCCCTGTTCTTTATATTTATTTTGGTGTTTATCATCTTTTATTTTTTGACTGTGATTATAGTTGGATTACACTTTTGTATGGTTAATATGAGTGCTTTAGTTTGCATTTACGAACATAAGTTTTTGGACTTAGAATGACTGGATGCATGAATCTCATTCTTTTAACATCTTGAAGCTGTCTCTTTACTCTCTGCAATCCTTTTAATGGTTTTCTGCTATTGTCAAGGCCGGTCCTTGAAGATTTTAACATTCATGTTGCATTGTTAGCTAAGATACCATTGACTATCTGGTGTGATAAATAAGGAGTCTCGTTGTTTCCTTCACTCAATTTGTCTGTGGTGATCAACATTCAAAAAGGCAATATTGCTGTTTGCTAATGTCTTTAAGTTACTTTAAAATAGGTATGTCCATGCAGATCTCCATGGTGCTTCTAGTACTGTGATCAAGAATCACAAGCCCGAAAACCCTGTGCCTCCTCTTACTTTGAACCAAGCAGGATGTTTTACAGTAAGCTGCATTATTTGTTCTCTTTTATATCTGTAATATCTTTTCTGCAGAATGGGAATAAGTAAATATGCCATCTCCATTGTTATGTAGGTCTGCCACAGCCAGGCTTGGGACTCAAAGATTGTGACTAGTGCTTGGTGGGTGTATCCTAACCAGGTCAGCAAGACAGCTCCTACAGGAGAATATCTTACAGTTGGGAGCTTCATGATTCGTGGTAAGAAGAATTTTCTTCCACCACACCCTCTCATTATGGGTTTTGGAATTTTATTTCGCTTGGATGAGAGTTCTTTGGGGTCCCACCTTAATGAAAGGAGGGTAAGAGGAGAAGAGGAAGGAATAAATGACACAGAACAAAGTGATGCTTTCAAAGAAATATCTGACTCTGGTTCTGATTCTGAGATGGAAGTGTCAGTTGAAAAAGCCACATTAGACTCATCAAACCTCATGGATTTGTCATCAGAAGGACCGATGGGGGAGGGTTTCTCTTTAGTGGCCTCCTCCAATGACTTGGATGCCTCCGGTGTAACTATCAAGCATGACTCATCTGATGAAACTGCTACATCACTGAATTACATTGGTAATGATAAAGAACCTGATTCTTCCAGCAAAACTACTGCTGCTGTTGCACCAAATTTGGAGGATCTAATTGATAGAGCTCTTGAGCTTGGACCTACCACTGCATCTGCTAAGAATTATGGAGTCCAAGCCTTTCAAGCGGAAGTAGTGGAGGAACATGACCATGAAGTGACAAAGGCAGTGCAGAGAGACAAACCTTACATCTCAAAAGCTGAAAGAAGAAAGCTCAAGAAAGGTCAGAAAGATGGTGCCGCCAGTGCACCTGCTGAACATGAAAAAGAAATGAATGAAAATCACGATCTTGTGAGCTGGCCAGACAATTCTGTTAAAAGTTCAAAGCCAGCTAGTGGAAAAACTAGCCGTGGACAGAGAGGAAAATTGAAGAAGATAAAGGAAAAGTATGCTGATCAAGATGAGGAGGAACGAAGCATCAGAATGGCTCTGTTGGGTGTAAGTATTGCTATTAAATCATAACCTTGATGTGAAACCACATAATATTAACTGAATGTTTTTCAAATGATGAGTTCTTCGCTACTCTTTATAAACCTTTGTATTTATATGTATGTCGGTTAAGAAACTGCTCCTTTATAAGAAACTGAGTTCTGGTTATACCAAAGGAACAAAGGCAAGTATGGCCAATCTTTTGTGAAAGAGGCCATTTCAGGACTTCTAAATGCTAACTATAATTCGTTGGAGCCATTAAGAAAAACTAGTACTGTTGTGGTGCCTCAAAATTGCTGATTTATTGACAT